>CM037158.1:37960768-38168268 GCA_020921065.1 Vaccinium darrowii
TTCCATGGGCTTTAAAGGTATGGTTTTCGTGCGGTCATTTCCTCAACACAAAAGCTGTAAAACTGTAAAATATTAACAGGAAAAAAAAAACAATTCAATAAAATAAAATTTTGATATGGATTAAGATGGTGCGGTGTACCATACGTTGATGATTGTGAGGGAACTTAATTGTGATTGGAGATGGCCTCCTCACTATAGTCTTTGGACGGAAGAAAAGTATGTGAGTTTCTCACTTCTCTGAATAAAAAAGTACTCGGCTTATTGTTCGCATTCACAGAAAAATTGGAATGTAAAATTAACTATAGATGAGGGTATTATCTGAAACTTTCATAAAAGAAAATTTGAAATAAAAATTAGGTACCCACCAACGCAATCACAGAAAAAAATGGGTGTAAAATAAGAAAATTAAATTGGAATAAAAATTAGGTATCCACAAATGCAATCACAGAAAAAAATGGGATGTAAAATTAACTGTAGATGAAGATGTTATGTGAAACTTACATAAAAAAGGAGGTTATCCACTAAAGATAGACTGTTATCTTGGGGTATTACAATTGATTGCAACTGTGTTCTGTGCCATGGGGGAATTGAGTCCCATGATCATTTATTTTTTGATTGCTCCTTTTCTACTCTGGTTAATTTGGAGAGAAGTGAAAGCTCGTTGTGGCTATGGGTCTGTATCTAGGACTCTCGGGTCTGAAATTCAATGGGGTATCCACCTGGGCAATGGAAAATCGATGAAGGTTAGTTTGTACAAACTTAGTTTAGCTGCTACTGTTTACTTTCTTTGGAAGGAAAGAAATTCTCGTATCTTTCAGCAGAAAAGTTTGAATTCACATACTGTGGCTCGGAGTATTTGGGCGGAGGTGAGAGCTTGTGCTTGTTCTTGGCAGAATATGCCTAGGTCTGCTGCTAACCAGATTCTTTGTGCAGCTTTGGGGATTCCTTTGCATGTCCTACAACAAGATCAGTCAAGAACTTCTTAAGTTTTGAGTATATAGCTTTTTGTAGTTGGTCGGAGATTGTATTTCGGTTGTTTTGTTGGTTGTTTGAGTAGGTTCTAGGTTTTGGTTTTTGCCTTGTTTTGTTTGGCTTGTTCTCTTGATTGTTGTTTTTTTGTTCAAGGTTTTCCTTGATCGTTGGTTTTGTTCCTTAATACAAGAACTTGTTCCAAAAAAAGTAGGGACTTGATGGAATCTCTTTATTAAGTGAGTAACATTAGGGACCTGACGGGAACTTCCATTAAAAATAGTCCACCGGCGCCGGCAAGCCGTTAGGGGGTTAAGCTCGCAGGATCCCATGGCTGACCTCCACCGCCGGAAACGGTAAAAGCCTGTGGATAAGGTCTTGGGTGATTGTTTTCCGGACACCTCGTTGCTTGTGTCCGGTTGGTTAGACTGATTTCAGATCGATTGAGAGTAAAAGATTAGGTTTGGGTTTGGGTGCTTTATCATCAATTTCTTGGAAGATCTATGTAATATTCTTCGAGATCTGAGAGAAAGGGAAGTGAGACAAACCATTTTGGAGAAGTCGTCAATAATTTTCGCAGACAATTTACCAGTCGGAATCCGCAAGATATGGGCCTACAATCTATTTTCCAAATACGGCAAGATTAGAGAAGTATTCATACCTAACAAGAGAAGCAAAATCACAAATCAAAGCTTTGGTTTCGTTCGATTAAGCAATATCTCGGAAGCAACCTTAGCTATTGCAAAGGTTCATGAATCTTGGTGCTGGGGTCAAAAATTGATGGTTAAATATGCAAGATTTCTGAGGATTCAAGATAGACAGGGTGAATAGCAGAGCAACAAAGGAGATGGGCCCTTTAATCTTTGTAATCCGTTTTCAAAGATTAATAAATTCTTTGCTTAGCAAAAAAAAAAAAAAACAAAGGAAATGGGTATCAGAGGAATTTCAGAGGAGATCATCAGAAAAGTAGCAATCCAAAAAAATACAGTGGTGGGGGACACTGGAAGGAGGAAAACCAGACTTATTTCAATCAGAGAGTTGCAAAAGGAAAAGATGTTAGATTGCATGTGAATCAAAATGAGATAATCAGAGGTATGAGCAATCAATTTGGCCCCAATAAGGACTTTAGAAAGGTTCAAGATCAAGGATTGAAGGCTACAACCCAAAGATACAGAGAAATTAAGAGAGGAAAAGAGGTTTGGAGAAGGAAAGGAATAGAAGAAACCAGCAAACAAGGGGAAGAAAGGAATAAAGATTTACAGACGTGCAATAAAAAGAAAGGTCAAGAGATAGAAAGCTTTGCAATACAACCTCTGGGTAATGAATGGTTAAGCTTTGCAATACAACCTCTGGGTAATGAATGGTTATTGAGAAGTGCAGTGGGCAAGATGAGAAGACTGACAACTAAACAGAAGTTGATTGACTTATACGTATATGATTAGAGTTGTGTCGAGCCAAATTGTGGACAATCTGCATTGTAAGAAGGCAAAACAAACCAATGCCCAATTATCGTACAAATAAGACCGTCTCCAACCCTTGCACATAACTTATCTGAATTCGAGTAAAAGATGAGTTTGAAAAGCAGCACACCAATGGGCAAACACACAATAAATTCAAAGGCGTCATTATTGGCGCATAGCTAAATTTTGAAGTCGTAAAAGGGCATTAAAAGTTTTGCGTGAAAAAAAGAGGTTTTTTTTTTTATGGATAAAAGGTTGAGTAGAATTCGTGAAATACTTGTGGGCACGGGATTTTCTTACCTACGTTTCCTTTTTCTCAGTTTTAATGCATTAAAAAAAAAAAAAAAAAACCAATGCATTCTCAGCCATTGCATCGTAGCTCGAGATTCTTGTGTCTCGACATTCACTCATGAAACTCTGTTGGGGGTACACTGGTATAGAAGTAGAGAGAAACATAGGTCCAAAGGATTTCTGGTCGTAGATTTGAACTGAGAAAAGAAGGGATGTTTTGTGTGCTTTTCACCCAAGTTTAAATTTCTATTAACATGAGTAAAATCTTAAAACCCTACTGAGATTATTCATTACATCTATTGATACCAAGAACCTATTTACATGTCTTCATTGCGAAAGCAAAATGCAAAAGCTTTCTACTTTAGTGCTTGAGAAAGATCAACACCGAACTCACAACCTTTCAACTGATAAACCTGTAATTGTAATTGTAAAAGAAAAAAAAAAATGACAAGTTAACATAGTCAATAAAATTGATCATGTCTATATACATTATATGAGACTAAGAATTCAAAACTATGAAGAGTACACAGGAAGTATTCTATAATGAAGTGTCTGAAGGATTTGATATTAGCAATCCAGAATATAGTAGGCAGCATAACCAAGAGTTGTATGAGTTCAACTTTAGACGACGGGAAACCCCATGATGTTTAAGCGCTCCAATGTTTGAAATCAATGACATAGCCGCCTTCTTCTTTAGTATAAATTGAAAATCATGTGTCAATATGCCAAGGCTATATTCAACTCAATAGACCATTGACTTACAGTTTTTTACTACTTCTCTTATCTTTCCTATCTCTCTATCTGTATCTATATCTATCTATACTACTTTTCTTAGCATGATGGTGTTTTCTATTTTTTTCCCCTTTCCAAAATTGCCCCTATGAATTTAGATGAATCCAAATATTTTACCGGACGACCACTCCAAGTTTTCAACCGGTGCAATTCCCCCTCCAACAAGACAACCTCATTGTTGTATTCTCGAAAACTAAATTGCCGTTTACCATTTACAATCCTTTCAGTCACTCGACCACAATAATTGCAATCCATCGCTGGTTCCAAATCAACGTGAACTCATTCTTCTTTATGGTTTGTTCAAATGCATCTCTGTGTGTGTGTGTGTGTGTGTGTGATATCATGGATGTAAGACAATATTCAAGAAGGGAGATGACAGCATAGACAACGAAGACATCTCTTTCGCACGCAGGTGGCCATGTCAGTTATCACTCTTCCTCTTTGATATTAAATCAATACAGAAATAGAGTGAAAAAATTATCTTGGAGTATTGCATACTTTTTGTTTTGGGTGTAGAAACCTCAATATTTTCAAGCCTTGTATCCAATGTAGTATATGTTAGAGAAACTAGTAGATGTGCACGTGCTTTGCACGTGGAGAGTTACTACATTTTTTTTTTTAATGGACATGACTTCAAGTAAAGCAGATATATACATCTAACCCATCTATGATGAAATCTTTTACAGCATGATATATATTAATTTTAAACGGCAAAAAAAATTCATAATCCTAATGATAAAAGGATGAAATTAGTACAACAGGGAAAGAATAATGAACGATATATAAGATTGTTTTGGATTTGAAGTTATTTTTCAAAAGATTTTTTTTGAACAGGTTTTTTGAAAAGATTGGAAAACATAATTGAAAGAGTTAAGAACCATGAATGTAGTGTTGAATTTGGAAATAATGGAGAGGGAATTTTGATTGAAAAAAGAGGATAGGGAAATAGAGAATGGAAAAATGATTTCTCAAATAGCTTCTCTGCAATGTTGTCTCTACATCTGGAATGACAAAAGGATAGGATTCCATGGTACTGATAAAACAGGGCCTGCAAGTATAATCGTATAGATAAAGAAGCTAGGGTTTTTCTCATTGCTAAGCTGTTACTAAAATTATTTATAACTCAAAAGAAACAGCCTTGTTTAGTCATTCATGATACAAATCATGAAGTATAGGACCACAAGTCAGCTTATATAGCCGATAAATGTAGCATTTTTTTGGGAGAAAGTATAAACTAGTAACAGATCAAAAAATGCAAGTGGGCAGAGATACGCTCAATAAAGAAGCTTGCAACATATAAGTATCCAAAGGATCTAAAGTAATGACCTCTAATAGATTCATGAAGTTAGACAGCTTTTTATCAATCTCCAAGAGCTGCTTTTGAATGGAAGCCAATTCATTTGCTGTTGGACTGCAACATTTGCAAAGGAGTTCGGGAACTTGAATCTCTGTCTACTGCAAATTCTTGATTTGTTACCATCAACTTCACCAAAGCAAGTTCGTTTACGCAGCTGCAAGAAGCTAGGACAAATTCAGGCACATAATTCAGGCATGTTTTTCTCACAAAAAGAGGAATCCTTTTCTTAGTTTAGTTGGTACCTACTTTTGAAGTCAGTGTCCTTTTCTCCCGACTCGTTAATGCTTGCAAAATCACCACCGTCCCATCTGCAAAATTTCTCCATAGGAAGTACTCCATTAGGTAATGAAAGCATCAAAAAGGAAAGTTTCATAAATGTCAAACTTTTTTCAAGCACCACAATGCAATAAAGAGTAAGCACTACGTGCTATTAATCAGCACCTATGGTTATTCACTAAGGAAAAACTTGGAAAAAAGCATCAAGTTGATGAAATGTAAGTTGAAGGACGGAGCAAAAGGAGAAGGATCAAATACATGCAATTCTATTCCTCATTGCATGTTGCCAGAACAGTAATAGATCACCAATTGACCATATCCTTCATGAAGGAAATCGTGGTTTTGTATAGTCTACAAAAGCTCCGCAGTTCTCACAAAGGACCCGAAAAACAACACTCCTTTTAGTCCCATATCCAAGGTGGCATATCCTTGTACCCATCACTGAAAGCGCAGTTATTCAACCCACTAAACAACATCGATCTTAAAATGTGGATTATATACTTTCAAGTCTCCTTACTTTAGATAGGCATCTTCTAGGATAACTTTCCTTTTGAGTCGATAGACTATGAATTTAACTTCGTCATGCAGCTACCAATTTCCCAGCCAAATATAAAAGTAGAACATAACGATAGTGCCTAATCCCAGTCCCACCTTCAATCTAAGTGCCTAAAAAACAATAGGATTAATAACTGCAATTCACCATTTTGATCTCCCACTTATTCAATATCTTCTTATCGTTGCTGCCTCACTTACTACAGAGAAGATATATCAACCAAATTTATTCTTTAGCACTAAACCTACTGCTCAAAGAATTTAGCTCATAGCCATTGGAGCAGCTGCACTTAGCTGACGAAGCTATGTTTTTATCATTCTTTAATAATTTGAAGACGCCATATTTCTCCCAATCACCACATTAGACAACTCACCATTGGCACGTTTTGTTTATCACCTCCAACCACGACAATAGGTTTGTCTAATAATGTGGGCAACACAACAACATGCATCTTATCAATAGGCATGAAGGCTTGGATGACCACTACACTACAACACAAAAACATGCATCTTATCAATAGGCATGAAGGCTTGGATGACATGAATAGCATGAATCGCTTGAGCACAACAAGGTAATAAACAAATGAAGCTGTGATGAAGTGAAATAAAAAAGCAAGTGAATCATTATGGATAAACTGGCTATATATACATCCCCAACAAATCCTTTTGATCTTCATTTTGTTAGAAGAGAATACGAACTTTCTCCCGCCCAACCCATTTCTAGCTGGCTACAGATAATATATAGGATAAGAGATGCAAATTCTAACTTTTTGTAGACTAGTAAAAACGTAAAACCAACCTTCAATTCTACATGTATCTCCTTAATTCATTTCTGTGATAGATTTCTTTGGGGATATTTTCATAGATCAAAATTATTGTGCTTTAGCAAAGAATACACTAATGGGCCTCTTTCTTACTTCCTCTCCTCCCTCTCACATGTAGACATAGATATCATAAGATTCATAAAGCAGCATGAAACACAATATCAGAGGAAGAACTTTAAGACTACTACCTCTATTCCCAATTATTGGTCATTTTTGGGAAAAGTGTCAACATGTGAATAAAAAATAATGTCTACATCGACCACGATTTTTGAGATCTTCTCACACCGCTAAAACAAATCTATTAGAACTTTGAATTGAAAAATCGTAGAATACGCCTGAAATTCCTGTATCATAACACTTAATGGAAGAAACACTCGGTAATGATTAACCAATGGAGACCTCCTATTCTTTTCATTTTCTTCTGAATGATAAGGCTCAAAGTTGATGTTTTCTTTTGGTGTCATATCTTCTAGGGAGAAATTAAATTCGAATTATACCTCTGTATGTTACAAGGGAGACACATTAAACAAAGGAGATGGCAATGAACAAGAATCATGCCAACTGCACAAGTAGAAACAAGGATTCATCCACAAACCTTGGAACTACAATAAGATCAAAAGCCAGGACATAAACGCATATAGATTACACGCGTATAATTCTACGCCATAATTTGATTTTGGTAAAAAGTTTATGTGGTGGGCTCATAGGCGTTGTGGTTTAATGTAGTAGTAGAACACCTGTTGAAAATAAAATCCTATTCAAATTAAGTAAGACTAATTTTTTCAGAAACATGTGCACATGCACCCACAGGAAAAGATTGCAAACCAATGCCACTAAAACTCAAAATTGATAAGGCATTTCATCAAACACCTTACAGAGTTTTTTCCCCTTCAGAGAATACGGTAACGACTTTCTCGTGGGTTCCTGCACCAAAAAAATAAAGTCTGAATTCCGAAAGGTTTTGGGCTGATGATAATCATGATCTAGAGTCAATGAGTTTTGGACAATGATCAATAAGTTTTTGGGCTGATATCTAAGACAGATGTTGAGTTGGATTCGCTGATTTCAATAGAAGCAATTCATCAAACACCTTAAGTGCAATAAGTATTCGTTGTGACAAAATCTATCATGATCTAAAAACAACATTGCAATTAGAATTTGGGGAATGCTTACCACATAGAAGGCAGAAGTTACAGCCGGAGGAGACTCCACACGATGGCAATGGCACACAGAAATTCTGACCATTGCAAGGGGCCTCAGTGGAAGTGAGTCGTTGGCAATGGGAGAGGTATTCACTGCTTGCGGTTGGAGGTGCAAGAGTTGAGTGTTGCTTCGTTTCAGAACCTATGGGTGCCGTTTGGAAATAACGCACACCGAAACATATGGGCATTGCCGTGTTGTTTGAAAGTGCAGGAGAAGGCGTATTTTGTAATTTGGGGTGGGTCAGTTTTTCCAAAGGCTATGCAGGGGTATTTTTTGGAACGAAAAAGTGTGGAAAACATTTCATGGCCTTTAGATTTTTTAAAATAGTAGTAGATAATGTGTTCTTGTATTGCGGTTTGTGTCCGCACCTATGGATCTTAGAATAGACATGCCGGAATTAATAAAAAGGGGCTGGATAAAAGTACATTTTTTGGGTTCCGTAAAGTAGATGCAGAGCTATGCATTGCTCCACCCTTAAATCATTATTCTATATCATTTTCAGCGAGCAATTTCTAATACATGTACATATTGAAATATTACAATATTTTGCAATGTTTTCCATGGTAACATTCGTCAAAAAAATTCACCATGAAATGAACCGTAATGGCACCCTCTAATATGGGGAACCTTAGGATATCGTGTAAACATATACAGACCCCAGTTCAGAAAGTAGGTCAACATCGTCTTCATTTCTTGGTGAGACACCAGAGCCTATTACGTAAAGCATTATGAAAACAAAAAATTAAAATGATTGATGCTCGATTGATCACCCCTTCATGCTAGAAATCATGTACGATATTACATATAGGAGATTAAACATTTGTACCTAATACTAGATTTGGTGGGAAAAGTAGAGAGAGAGAGAGAGAGGGAGATCTAGAGAGAGTCACATTCCAGGAGAGTTTGGATTATTTTGTGACATGAGAATCAACAAGTAAGATTTATATATAGTTGTGGATGACACAAGGAAGAGAGAGAGAGAGAGAGAGAGACGTTGTTCTGTTAGTTTGTTCGGCCCTATTCCATAGGCAAGAATTTTTCTTCAAGAATTGGTTTCCCTCTATGTCTGGAAAATTATGTAGCAGATCACCTCTAAACCCTATCTTCTTTTAGAGACTGTTTCAAACTCGATTTTGTAATCACAATGGGTCTCAAAACACTTGTCTAAATTTTTAATTACATACATTTAAGAAGCATATCTTAAAAAAAAATAAAAATCAAAACCTTATTTTGGGACATTGATGCATGTACAATCAAATTAAATTTGGTCATTGGTCACCCGTGTCCAAATTTAAGATCATATTTTCCGTTGTGGTCACCCGTGACCACCGCAACGAACTTTGAAATTATTAGAACACGCGTTCATTAGATTTGCCAATTGATTTTAAGGTTAACCAAGCACCCGAATTTAATAAACAATCATTCGAGACAACTGGTATGTCATTAGTAGAGATAATTAATCTTTCGTTCGGGAGCTATGCTATAGGATGGGAAGGTGTTAAGCACCTGTTTCTCGCAAAAACGTATAAGGAAAACATGAATGCCCGAGCAGTTTGTGTAATGGGTGTGCCAAGACTGTGCGGTACAAACTAAGTTGCTATAAAAGCCTGCATGCCTTTTCTAACTTTGTAACGTAGCGGTTGAGTGTGACCCGAAGGGTAGAGCCACAAGATGGTTCGATGGTGCCTTATTGTAAAGGACTATAACAATTTTCCAACGGTTTGGAAAACAGGTAGACAACGAAATAAATGAAATCCAATCTTTATTAAGGAAATTAATAAAGTTAGGGTACAAGGAAATCTAAAACAAAATCTAGGCGGTCCATAATCTTGTGGAAAAACGATAGCTAGGCTGGGCTAGGTTCTCGTTAAACAAGTAAAGGGTCTCAACAGAGTTGAGGGATAAACTCTAAGAAGAGTGAGGTTTTGTATGCGTTAGCTTAATTGTCTATGGAATCCTTTCTAAGTCTTGAGTTCTTGTATTTATAGGCCCTTGGCGTGGAAATTGAATCTTGGCGCCAACTTCTTGTTCTGCCGAGGTGCTGTCATGTGTCCCTTGAAGTTTCTGCCTTCATGCCGAGCTGCCACATGTCCCATGATGAGCAATTTTCCCTCCATAATGGCAGTTATTGGAAGTTATTCTTCCATCTCAGATCAAAAAGTCCTCAGCGTCCACTGATCAGTCCCTACTTTCATGGGTAGTGGGGAAAACGGAGTTTTGGCCGAGCAATCAGGGAGCTCACAAGTGTCAATAACCACCTCCTCTTATCAAGAAGAGGCCTAACCGTTCCCTATCGTAATGGATTTTTATCCTCTTTCATATTTATAAAAAAATTAAGCATAATTCCAATTGGAAAATTAATTGGGCCAAACCGCATTGAAAATTAATTGGGCCTACTCTTGATAAAACAAAATGAAATTGGTCCAATAATTCTAATGACTGCACTAGGCCTATATTGTACCGGAAATTATCTATTAGGCCATATTATAACATTTTTTTGCCAAATTTGAGTGTAAACAAAACTTATCCTTCTAACCAAAATAGTTAGTTTCTACTCATTATTTACACGATTTTTAAAATAGTTATTAAGATGATTCTATCAAATACGGGATACGGAACAAGGAAATAAATTAATTATGCATGAGGCTATATTTAGAGAGATGAAATATTAATGAAAATGGCAAAATAAGAGAATACCAAACTTGTTTGACCAACACCCAAATACTCCCCTCAAAACACAAATTTTTGTCAAATATAAAACTCGGTTTCCCCGCGGGAAGCACTTTTCTTTGATTAAAGATTCGAAACTTGGATTGAGGGCAAGGTTTTGAGTAACTTTGAGAATTGGATTTTGGGTTTGAATGGAGCAACACAAGA
Organism: Vaccinium darrowii; assembly: GCA_020921065.1. Lineage (NCBI taxonomy): Eukaryota > Viridiplantae > Streptophyta > Magnoliopsida > Ericales > Ericaceae > Vaccinium > Vaccinium darrowii. Next base: position 37,971,370 of record CM037158.1, read on the forward strand.
ACAAGCTTTAGAGTAAGACTAACAAAATGGAGATTTGGCTAGGATTTTTCTTTTAATTCTTGAAGTATGCGAAACCTAGAGTTTAGGGTTTTTTGGGAGAAGGTTCCAGCCTTCAATTCACAACAAAAATTGGATGAGAAGCCATTGAAAGCACCATGCCAAGCCCATAACTTACCTGCAGAAGCTGAAACAGGTTCATCAATTTTGTACTCAACACCAGCTTTTCAGATAATTGGCAGCCCAATCTCATATGCTTCCTTTTTTAATCAATTGCACAATCTTCAAAAGGGTATTTGGAGCATTGTTTCACAAACAGGGGCATTAGTTGCTTCTGAAAGGGGATGAAAACTCCAAGATCAATTGATAAACAACCTTGCCATTGTCAGGAATGTTTACGGCAGCAAAAACTCCAACTTCAGTTGTCCTTTTGGCATTCACTAGCTTTAAGAGCACTAGAGGTTTGGGCACACGCAATGCGTGTGCAAGTCGGACTTTGACCAAAAAGTATGTGCAAAAGTACTATTTGGCATATCGCTTGATCGTGTGCATTGCACACTCTCTTTTTCAGTAATAACATATATTTTAGTAAGCAATATATTGTGACAAATTGCACATAATCAAATAATACATTACCAAGCTAACGCCATCGCCTCTGATTTTTCCACGATCTAATACCTAATACCTAAGTACTCTTCTATTAAATTTTGTAAATCAATCGTGTTTGCTCAATAACAAAAAAAAATTACAGAGTAATGACTGTGTCGTGCCGAGTCAAAATTATACTTATAAAAACTTAGAATTAACTACTACTCAGAAGAATAGTGGCTAAGTCCGAGTGTCGATCCACGGAGACAGATTGGCTGAGTTACAATAGATTCGATTAATTTCTAGATTAATTAAAAGAGATTGGTTTGATGGTTTTGACTTTAGAAATAATAAACTAAAGACAGCAAAGCAATAATTAAATTGAGCGAACAACGATGGAGAGAAGATCTAGGGTTTCGAATCCACCCTGACCACGTAACAAAACTATGCATAGGTTAAGGCTACTATTCGAATCACAATTGTCAAGGAAATATTTGTGATTGTCAAAAGGCATAAACTATCCCACGGCACGGACCGTCTCACTGGTATGGTATCACGCCACCCAACGGTACGATCCGTCTCACGAGCATAGTCTATCTCAGAACTCCAAGGACAACATTGAAAACAATTGCATAACTTGTATTCAAAAACCGCGGATATGAATACAAAACAAATTGAAAGTAGTAAAATCCTTACGTACAATTGAAAACGAAAGAGTTCTAATTATGCAATCGATCCGAATTAATAAAACCAAACCCTACACATAAATAAGTTACTTGGAGCGGGGCTTCATCTTCCCCGTAGATGGGTGTTTAGCCGGACATGGAAGAACCGCCAAAGCCCAAGCTGCAGCCTCTGTTATTCGATCCCCTTTTTCCTCCAAAGTCTCTTCTTATATACGCACCATATGCCGTGCATAAGAAGAATTCTCCTACCAAATATGTTATGGTGGGACCCTCATGTATTCCATGGCAAACAAGGCTACCAAATCCTTTTCCAATGCTAATTGCCGTGGTGATTCTTCTAGGATAACCCACATGATATTCCATTTCCTATTAAGACAACCCAGTTGATGACCTTCCAAATCTATATAATAAGAAAGCTTAGTGTTTGAAATCCCTATATTTTGAACTGTTGGATCTGAATCAAGGGCTCAGATTGCAAGGGAATGACTCATATTGCAAGGGAAGTACTTTTAAAGGCTAAGATCTGTCCTGTAGGAAAACAAACACAAATCCACCGTAGGATTTCACCGTCTTCAACTGCCCAGCCTACAATAAACCCACCCACGTACTTTTCTCTCTCCCTCTCACACCCACGTTCTCCCTCTCCCTCTCCCTCTCTCTCTCTCTCTCTCTCACACATCCACGTTCTCCTCCCTCTCGAATAAAGCCATGAACTTCTGTGCAAACATCTTTCTCTTGCTCTGTAAAATCTATATCTGTATTTAAACTATTATGCGGAAAACAAATATAATCAAGATCTTGAATTCAACACATCTCAAGAATAATAAAATAAATATACCTGTGACGAACATCGAGATTAGAAGGAACATACCCCTTAATTAGAAACACCTTAATTCTTGGCTCACCTTCTTCTCTCTGTCTCTAACTTTCTAGAATACCCAATAACTTTAATTGATGGAAAAACTGTATGTATAAGGGGTGGGTATTATATTCTTTTATAGAGGAGAGGAGAGGGCCTTAGAGATAATCATAAGAGACTCCTAATCCATCAAGGACTCTCTTATGTAGAGTTCTCCTTTATCTATTCTAATTAGGTATCATAACGAACCTTATCACTACATTGGCTTATCTGTTAGTAGAGTCCCAATTGTAGTAGACATGCATAAAACGTGGAGGCTAGTGGGCCACCCTAATCAGGAAAAATAAAACTAACATTCTCCCACTTGGCCCACTGAGCCGATGGTGATGCAAAGTGTATTTCTTCAAAATATGCAATTTTGTTATAAACGACTCGAGTGGGCTCCACATTAAAACTTTGACACGTGATCACGAATTTAAAAAGCCAATAGGTTCAAACCCAATTAGAAACCTTAATACTATGATTAATTCAGACTACCAATGTGAGTCATAGCGGTTGTATAGCACCATGCCATATTCCCTTCTATGTACTACACCATTGATAACCTTCACTAACCAAGTCCTTAATAGGAAATATGTCATTATTTAGGCTGTAATGCCTAAAAGCCCCAATAATTTGTCTTGTCAAGACAATCCTGTTGTACAACATCCAACATAACATGTGCACGCATAATTGGAAACAGGAAAATCAGAAACAAACTACAATGTGCGCAAAAATAGTGTCATGCACAGTAACCACTCAATCAAGGGTTGTCAAAAGACCCATTCTGATAACATGTTATATAAGTCTTTGATGGCAATCCCTCCGTTAAATGATCAACAACCATAAGAGTGGTACTTAATTCAAAATTGACACTTGTTGTTTCTGGACTCGTTCTCTAATAACCAAGTACGTTACTCCCATGTGCTTGAAATCACTTAAACACTTGAAAATCTTAGAGAATAAAAAAAAACAGCGGAATTATTATCATAAATCTTCATTCGATCTGGCAAGTGAGTCAACAACACCAAGACCAAAGATGAAGTTCCGCAATCATAAACATGACATGTGGCCTCAAAGCATACCACAAACCCGGTCTCTATTATGTACGAAGCAGCAAGGGAATGCTTCACACTCCAACAGAAAGAAAAATAAACAATAATATTTATTTTCTGCTATCGAGACAACCAACAAAATTTAAATTTGAGTATCCAACTTTCTAAGTGAGCATATAGTCCTCTAACATTTTGTTTTTTATAACTGTCTTCACTGCCTTCCAATGTTCCATTCTAGCACAAGTCTGGCCTACATCAAAACTCCCTAAAATCATTCATATGCTTTCTTAAGGTACTAGTTTTCACTTAATTTATCACCCTTCAACATGGTGCATCATTGACTGAGCAACACTACATGATTCGCTCAAGAACTCGATCGATATACCCCTTCCGAGATAGACGTAGCAATTTTCCTCTCGAGATCGATCCCTAAAGATCTCTATGCCAAAATATAAGATATCTCACACATATCAACCATCTTAAAATTCTGAACGATATATTTCTTGATTTCATAAAACAAACCAAGATTACTTCTAGCTAACAGATTCCATATATAGATTCACAATAATAAACTTACTCCCACTGACCTTCAGATATCCTTAAATCAAAAGGAAGTAATGGTATCATTAAACCTTATGAACCATTGGATGGAAGCTTGTTTAAAACCATATATGATTTTCTTTAATCTGCAAGCTAAATACTGTTTTCTTTTATTTGTGAATTTCTCTGGGTCTTCATGTAACCTTTATCATCCAAACTACCAATTAGAAAAGCGATTTTCACATCCATATAATGCAACTCCAATTCGTAATGAGTAACAAGAGCCATGATAATCCTAAAAGAATCATTCTTTGAAAAAGGAAAAGAATATCGTTTTATAATCAATGCCTTCTTTCTAAGTGAAACCTTTAGCCATAAGCATGGCCTTAAATCATTTGATATTAAACAATTTGACGTGGTGCCAAACACCATTTATGGGCCATTGATTTCAACTCATCTATTACAGCATTGATCCAATTAGCATAATCATCCTTAGTCATGGCTTGTGAAAAAGATATCGGATTTTTTACTGAATCCCAATGTTAAAATCAGATTCTTGTAGATACTCCACATATATATCAGTAATGGCAGGTCTTCTTTCCCTCTGAGATTTACTCAGAACTGCCAATTGTGGAAGTTCTACATCATTTCAATGGCGATATCCTCATGGAGTGGTAAACCAATTACATTATGTTGAAGAGCAACAACTTCTCGATGAGGAAGAACTATTGGGACATCATCCCTCCCATCATCGAGATTCACCTTACTTGGTTTTTCACTCCCACTAATTTCGCCATTCTATAAGAATCTGGCATTCCCGGTTTCATTATCCTCGTACTGTGGTTAGGACTGTAAAATATGTACCCCTTACTCTTTTCTGAATAGCCAATAAAATATCCAAAAAATTATTCTTGAATCTAACTTGTACTCTTGTGGATTATATATTCTAGCAACCGCTGGACAACTCCAAACAAGTAAATGTCTTAAACTTGCCTTCCTACTAATCAACAACTCAAAAGAAATAGTTGGAATTACCTTACTAGGAATCTTGTTTGAGATATACATAGCGGTCTTTAGGTACATTTGTAAAACTAATCATACTTCTAACCATATCCGTAAGTGTACGATTACGCCATTCTGCTTTGGCGTTCCAACATTGTGAATTGAGCACAAATGCCCTCGCTTTTCTACTAGTTTAGCAAACAGGCCAAGATTTTGGCTTGACTCATCATATTTTCCATAAAACACACCATTTCTATCTGACCTCACTGTTTTGACATTTCTATCTAATTGTCTCTTGACCTCAATAATGCGCACCTCAAGGATGTCAATGGCCTGAGAATTTCATGAATTAGATACACATATCCATAATGTGAGAAGTCCTCTATAGAGGTGGTAAAATATCCTTGCCCAATAAAATATAGAATAGGATTTTCGCAAATATCAGTGTGAATTATCTTAAGAAGCTCACTATTACTTGTGACACCTTTCATTGTGTGTTTGATTTACTTTCCTTTAATGTAAACCACACAAATTTCAAAATCAGCAAAGTCTAGGTCTTCTAAAATCCCATTCTTCACCAATCTTTCAATTCTATCCTTGGAGATATGCCCCAATCTTTTATGCCACAAGACTAAGAATCTTTCATTTATTTTCCTCTTTTCTTTATAGCTCCTTAAGTCACAGATAGTGCAGTGTGAAATCTTTTCTCCCCCAATCTCACTACCTCCCTAACACAAATATTAGCTAGTTCGTTCAAAAGGAAAAATTTTGAATTTGCCAAACTGAGGTGGAAGTGAGATGAGTATAAACTGCACGAGGAAAGACTATTCACTAGTATCCTTAAAGCTCCTAGCATTGCATCATATATTATAGTAGTCAATTCAACCATAAGAGTGCCAGTAGGAGACTTATCAGCAGATATGATTCAGCCTTTCACAACATTTAAAAACTTCAGTACATTAGAAGTTGCTCATATGGTCAACTTAATGAACATGAGACTAAGTCAGTTTGATCTATCCTAAACTGAAATGACTAACTTGTCTTGCAATACTCTACTCAATAATATCCACAAGCTTTTCAACACGTAATGCCAGGTCAAGATTCAGTACACCTAGTACAAAATAATCATGCTCATCACACTCTAACAAGTTTGACCCAATAAGAATTAAACATTAGACACACAAAGTACAGTAAAGTGGGGATAGTCATGAAAACAAAATTGGACAATGCTCACGTTAAAACTTTGAGAATTTTAGCATTTATAATGATGAACTATTGATATCACCTAGGTCCTCCTTAGGCGAAACCTAAGTATACCTATTGTTCACTCATTAATTAGGTGCAACATAATCACCTATGTAGGTCTAAGTAATTTATGCAGTTCAACCAATTATTCATGTTACCTTTGGGTATCCAATCCTAACCCGTTAAATTGCATAAACTACATATCCTACCTAGTTCATAATTATTCAAATGCGACTCTCCTTTGGGCTAGTCTTATTCTCCTAATTATGACTGCAATCGAGAATATCATTGACTTCAATATTAACCCCGTTTAACAATTCCTTCACGTAGCTTGAAATTCAGAAGTTTTACTGACCTAGGTCACTTTGGCGACTGCTAAATCAATAACCCTCATGAAATTCAAACTAACCAGTGACATTCTCTGTTACTTTACTATTGTCATTTAATTCAATCACCATTAACCAATAATGTGATTGGAGTTCCTATACAATGACAATACTCTATTATTTTATTCGAGTTATGCGAGTGTCATTCCTTAATTTATGCGAGTGTCATTCCTTAATTTAATCACCAATATAATAAAAACAACAATATTAGCGTTCCTTTCATGCGATTGAAAAAAATAATAATAAATTCAATGACAATTTAGCAATAACTCCCAGACATATGATAACCACAATGATCAATCAATCTAGTACGCAGTTAGCATAGTAATAATTTCCAATAAAACAGTACGTGGAAATTAAATTTTATCTAAGTTATGCCAATGTCATTCTTTTATTCAATCACCTCCAATAGTAGAAGAAAATATGGAACCAAGTATTTTTTTCCATCTTTTATGTGACTGACTATCCGTTCAATGACATTCACCTTAACCATAACTCTTGCATATACAGTAACCCAGTAATAGAAAAAAAAAACTTTCTCAATTAAGCGCTTTAAAATTAATCATACATCATGACAGAAAACATAATCTGACAAAAAACAGATTAATTTTTTTGTAAGCATGTGATTGAAACATTATTTCTATCACTGGCTACATAAAAAAACAAGACAATATGCGTTCATCAAAATGGGTACAGTAATTATGTGTTCCCAGTAGACATGAATTAGGAAGTCAGAAACTTAATTACATTAAGATTTCAACCAGTCTGACCTCAAACGAGTTTAACGAATAATCACGAACGCGGTAGCATTAATAGGTAAACTAATAGACATTAAATAATGTACTTCATCCACCAAAAATAAGCATGGCAGCTTAAAAGGAAAGAAATCTTTTACTGGTATCCCATAAGCCGTGATATGAGAAGGCCAATGGCGGAAAAACGATATCTTATACTTGTAAGAGGACAACACAGTATTATAAATCCACTAGACATGATTAAAAGATCTGTAACATAATCAAATTGGATTTTTTTTTTTCTTTCCATAATCTGATATCAAAAATAGTTTGCCAAACCTTCACAACATGATAGCAGAGAGAATTATTAGTTAACAAAGTAATAAAAGTAATACATGCCATCCACCAAAACAATTATGGTTGTAGGTCTTGAAAGCTAGTCAAGGTTACCTGGTGAACTACTAAACGACAATAAGTGCCAATAGTCACAAAACCGAGACCACAAACATCATATTACAAGCCGATTAATACAAGCCGATTAATATGGAACATTAATTAAATAAAAACATGACTGTACCGGGAGCGCAAACACTGAGTCATTCGTTAGTTGAAAATTTAACAAGGCAGTACGTTCTTGATAGTTTATTCCAAGATGCATTGATTCAGAAACCAAATGCTCTGATACCAACTGTAAAATCTATATCTGTATTTAAACTATTATGCGGAAAACAAATATAATCAAGATCTTGAATTCAACACATCTCAAGAATAATAAAATAAACATACCTGTGACGAACATCGAGATTAGAAGGAACATACCCCTTAATTAGAAACACCTTAATTCTTGGCTCACCTTCTTCTCTCTGTCTCTAACTTTCTAGAATACCCAATAACTTTAATTGATGGAAAAACCGTATGTATAAGGGGTGGGTATTCTATTCTTTTATAGAGGAGAGGAGAGGGCCTTAAAGATAATCATAAGAGACTCCTAATCCATCAAGGACTCTCTTATGTAGAGTTCTCCTTTATCTATTCTAATTAGGTATCATAACGAACCTTATCACTACATTGGCTTATTTGTTAGTAGAGTCCCAATTGTAGTAGACATGCATAAAACGTGGAGGCTAGTGGGCCACCCTAATCAGGAAAAATAAAACTAACAGCCCTCCCACTGTTATCTTTCTCTCCCACCGTTGCTACCCATCAACATTGAGTTTGTGAAACCAATATCTCAATCTGCCACCGCCGGCAATTCGCTGCGAAGGCAAGGTATGCCTCTCTCTCTCGCTGTCTCTCTCTCACAGTATTACTTTACAAATCTTTTGTCATTCATTTGTTTCTTTTGTGGTCAAAATGCTGCTATTTGAATGCTGAGAGTTGACATGAAATTGGTGCCTGAGAACTCAAATGAATTGATTTGTTGCTGATTGGAATTATGATTGGCTCTCTCTCTCTCTCTCTCTCTCGCGCGCGTGCAGGGGGGGGGGGGTGCACCAGATGTTTGATGAAATGTCCGAACCAAATGTGCACCAAACACTGGAAGAGCATTCTTTGCAAATTGTGCTCTTATATGAGTAAAACTGAATTTTTGTGGGGGTATTTATCCGATTGTTTTTACCATTTAGAGTTTTCCAAAAATGTTGATCTCTATGGTCACAATGAATGCCATTGAAATTACAGTGATGATTTGAAGGAAAAGTCTTGAAGCAACAAAGAACTCATTTTTTATCTCGAAAAACCTGTTTCAAGTGGAACTGAATTAAATTAGAGTGTTGCAAATTAAGTGAGTCTTTCAAGATTTCGATGATGGAACTGTATTCAATTAGAGGAGAAATATCGACTCGGGATTGTCTATTTTGGGTTTTGGAGAACACTGGCCCAAAAAATCGGTTTTTGAAACACAAAACCGAACACATTCTACTTGATGATGCTCCTGTATTGTTTCAGTAGTTTACTTTAGTTTCTTAATTTGTGAAATTTGATTCATGCCACAAGCATTGCAGGCAGAGAGACAACCAGTGGGTGGTAAGTTATTGCATTCTGAGAAGCCTACAACTGTCTTTCGCTATTCTTCAAATCATTTTTGCTTTATATTTCCCTTCTGTATCGATCATTAATGTCTTGAACCCTCTTGGGAAACAGACAATTAAAAAAAAATACAGCTCAAGGCCTAAACTCTTTTGCTGATTCGATTTCATTTTTGTGCCTTTACAAAATGATGCTAACATTGATGACAAAAATGGAAAAGGTTCAATGACCCTAGGGCTGTGGCTAGGAAAAGCTATAAGAAAGATTTGTTTTTTCCTTTTTTTGGCACTTATTTTTCTATTTCGTTAGTCATTAAGTACTTGCATTTTGCGTGTTCAATAAAATGCACGAGGGACTGTAACCATCCTAAATTAGGTTCTAAGTGGTACATTTTCCATGGTTCTAAGTGGTATCTTATTTTTGGATGGCTGTTGATTGCTATTGTTTCCTATAGATAAGGATACATACGAAAGTGTTCGAATTGGCAGACTTCCACGTCGGCATAAAACATTAAATTCTCTTTCCTTTTTTTCTTTTTTGAAGTTTATGTTATAGTTTTGTATTAATCAATTCCCCATCAGTCCTAAACAGCGATACAAAATCTACGTCTTCTGATCAGTCCTAAACAGCAAATCACCCATATTGAGATTAGAAACAGAAGTTCAGAAGCTTTGAACACAAGATGCAGCAGAGATGAAGCTGACATCCAATTTGGAACATTGGAACTTGAATCCCATCCCAATAGAAGAACTAGAATAAAGGCAATGGTGAAATCTCATAAAGATGAAGTCCATGTGATGAAGTTTAGCAGCATTAGCACCTTCCTTGAATCATGAAAGTAGCAAGTCTGAACGGAAGTACCCTCTTTGAAATGTTGTATCAGTAGTATCCCTTAGGAATCCAATCATAGCAGCAGCTTAGAAGTAGCAGATATTGATGACATGCACAAATTTCCAAGCCGACTCCTTGAAACAGCACCATATAGCAGTAAAACTTGAGCCATCTTTTGAAACATACCGAAACACAGAGCCAAACCCAAAAACGGACAGAATACTACTAAAATTGTCAAGCACATGGCTTTTTGGTGCGCCACTGAAGTGTTTGAACCGTGCCTTCAGGCTTCGAAATTTGTTTGCATTCTACGTGTTCTGAAGAAATAATTTGATGAGAATACCAATCAAGTTCGTTAAGGTCATTAAACAGACACGATAATTTTAATTGTCCATGCAACTGTGCTATTTGATTGAATATGGAAAGAATAATTTAATTTTTTTTGGTTCATTTCTTTAGATTAATTTGTAGCTACCTGCCACACTTTTATTTGTGCATATATTTTGGCCGCTAATTTTTTTCTTTATTTCATATGTCTTCATACCTAAAGCCACATTGAATACTGAATTGTTTGAGTCGTGCCTTCATAAGGGCTTTGTGAGTAACAGGGGCAAGGCTGAATGGTAAGGAAGTGGTTGCAGCTGGACTTGCAACCCATTTGTTGCCCTCGGAGGTTAGTTACTCAAACTGTTTTCAATTCCAATTTCCCTATTCCAATGGCGACTGCCTTCATACGGGCTTTGTGAATAGAATGAGATACGAATAGCAATCATTTGGATTACAGTGCGAAATTTTTAGATTTCTAACAGCCAACATAGGATTTATCATCATGATTTTGGCACTGATATTGTCTTTTAATTTTCCAGTTAGCTTTTTGAAAGATTATATTTCCTCTTCAAGTAAGATCTGCTGTGCCAGATCTAGCATTTACGCATAAATTCTTGAATTTGGAGCTAAAGTAGACATAATCTAAACAAGAAACAAAGCTAGAGAGCTATGGAAATTGAAAGATAATGAAGTCTAAGAATGCTGGAGTGTTTGCTGGGGCATGGACCTCCTGTAAAATTGGTTGAGAGTCATATTTATAGAGCAAAGCCTCCCATTAGCCATCAGAGGGAATAATGTGGAGCCATTATTCCTCCATGATTCTGCACTAAAGTAGCCCAAAAATATCTCCTGCGACGCCATCGGCCCCATGACCAAGTCAACCTCCACTCTTTATAGGCCTAATTGCAAGTAAGCTACTCATCAGCTGCCAAGTGTCCCGTTATAAGAACCTGAACATGTAAGATTATGCTCTTAGGCTGAAAAAGATGATGACTTCTTAAACCAATTTGATCGTGTTCTTATTCCCATTATGATTTGAATAATGTTTTTCTATTTTTGCCAGTTTCAGTTACTCAAGAGAAGTTCAGGGAGCCCTTACTTTGTTGTCTTTTTTGGTTAGAGCACCTTCAACTGACATTGATGTGTTATAGGCACAAATCATAAATGACCTTTGCTGCTCCAGCAAATATGCCGAAACCACTGTCTCCAGGTATTATTTTGCCAGTGTCAACTGTTGGAGCATTGAATTTATTTCAGTAGCCTTCTCGGCAGTATTCAGTTTGCTCTTTTGTTTCTTTTCTTTGGTTAGTTATTGGGTGATCCTTACTAAAAATGGTGTAATATGAGTAGTTGGTCACCTTACCTTGCCCATAGTTAACTTTTAATGATTAACTCATAACATTTTTTATGGTCGGTTACGACATTTTTCCCTTTTCTGTCTATCCATTGAATACTGTCCGGTACACTATAAAAGTTAAAACCATAAGAAGCATCCTCCTTTTGATGGCGTTTTTCCTAATTTCTCTTTGTGCATGCTCTTGCCCCGTATTAAATTATCATTTCAATCGTCCATACACCTTGCTACGGACACTTGAAGCAATATTGAATACAAAAGTTTGTGAGAGTGCCTTTAGGCACGGGCATGCGCTAGTATACTAATAAAACAGCTCTCAATTTAAATTCTCCTATATTTTGAACCCTTGGATAATCATTCCCTAAATCTAACGGCTGGGATTAGTTTGCAACTTCACCCCTCAAAATAATTCCGGCTCATAAGGGCGTCCCCACTACATGAGACCACGTTCTCTCAAGTCTCAACTGCAGCCTCTCTCTCTCTCAAATGCAAAATTCACCCGGTCTCCCACAGGAATGATGCTCGAAGCTTTCCCTTCTCCTTCGCTCTCTCCTACGATCCCCATTCACAGCCCACATCGACCTGGCTCCAATCCATGCAAGCCGTAATGGTAAGGTTCGAACAACCCCTCCAATGCCTCTCTCCTCTCCTCTCCTCTCCTCTCCTCTCCTACCTAGCCCCTTCGTCGCCGTTGCTTTCTTCTACTTTGCCCTATTTTTCCAGTAATTTGTGTTGTGCCTTCTCTAATACCCACCACGTGTTTGATAAATGGTCCACATGAAGAATCTGTGTGCATTTTTTAAGAAATTGTTCAATTTGTTTGAGAATTGATATCTAGGTAGATGGGTAGCCCTATGCATTTTTGGGCAGAACCTTGGCCTAGAAAGATCAAATTTTTGGAAACTGGTATGCTTGATTTATCGGGGTACTTATAGGAGTCATATCACTTGGTGAAACTTATACGTGGGTTGCCCTTTTTGTAGAATTGAAATTATAGAAACTGGTATGTTTGATTTCTCGAGATACTTATAGGACTCATATGGCTCTACTGAGACAATGGGGACATGACTTGGTGCAAGTATCCAGAGTTAGGAGTGCTTTTTCTAATACCCATGAGGACCATGACTATAAGTGTCGTTTGGGCAGCATGAGGATTCTTTCCGTTTTCCTGAATCTTATTACCATAAAGTTGTTGGGTTTGATCTGAAAGAGAATAAAAATATGAGAAATCTCTACCGGTATCAAACCATGGGGGAATCCCTTTTGTTCTATTTTTCTGTTTTGACACAAGCGCACGAAAACCTTAGGGGCACAAGACCTTTATGTGGACAAAGACATTTTTGGGGGAGAACATTCATGGGATCTTTTCCCATGAAGAATCTGTGTGCATTATTTCTTAGGGAAGTGTAGCTGGAACTGATAAATCATTCGTAAAAGTAGCTGGAACTGTAATTTGTTGTAGGCTATGGATTTCAAATGTTAAGTTATACAAATTTAAAATGTAACCCCTAAATGTTTCAAGAGCATTGTGAGACAAACATGGGGAGCATAGTTATCTTTTGTAACAACACTATGGAACGGCTAAATTTTTTAGATGTTCTTCAAGCTCAAACATGGAAGCATAGATAAGTGAAGGTTGGAGTTTACCGAATCCGAGGATGGTTATGCAAATTGCTATATCATCACTGTCTTTTTTCTTTTTCCTGCAACTGGACTAATTTTTTTTACTTCCTTATGTTCAAAGTTTGAATTATCTTGCTTTCGAGTGTTTGTGATGTTTATATTGAGTCCATCAGGAATAGCCACTCACAGAATTACCCTATGAAGCACCAACACTCCTAGGAGGCGCCGTATTGCCGTATGGGACACGGGGACACGGTAGGGACACGCCTAAATACGTATGGTGGCGTGTCCCCCAAATTTTTTGAATTTTTTGATGGGGACACGGCGGGGACATGTGGGGGACACGGTAGGGGGCAAATTGTAATTTTTTTAAAAAATTTTGGGGTCAATCTGTAATTTTTTAATTTTTCAGGGGTCAAATTGTAATTTTGAGAAAATTTTTGGGGTCAAACTGTAATTATCAATCTTTAAATTTTTAACTTTTTTTAATTTTTTTATAATATATATATATATATATATATATATATATATATATATTGCCATGTCCCCCGCCGTGTTCGTGTCCCATTTTTCAAAATTGCTGTATCCGTGTCCGTATCCGTATTCGTGTCCGTGCTACATAGGAATTACCAAAAACGTATTGGGGGTTGGAAACGGGTCTTGAGATATGTTTGGTCTCTAATGTCTTTCTATTTCAAAGGTAATTGTGAAATGCTCTATTTCTTTTTTTCTAAGTTTTACTGAAATTCATTGGATGGACCCTGTTTGAAGCTTATTGTAAAACACAAATTACAGCATCAGTGGTTCACTTCTTTAAAATTGGTCAACAGTAGGGAGGCAATTAATTTACATTAGGTTAAGATTAATTATGTAGTCTAAGGTGAGGGCGGGCACCTAAAATTCTATTCTGATAATTGTGTTTGTTGTAGAGAACTGAGGGTTAGTAGCTGCAAAAGGCTTCTAACTGGTGTGAAGTTGACTTGAACAACTCAATTGTTGCAAACTAAATGTGAAGAGGTTGGGATATTGGAGAAATGAGAAGGCAGGCACAACAAGTAGGTGGAAGATTCAGTTGGTCTTGGAAACCCGTTAATACGCGATTGCTATGTGTGGGTTGTTCGATTTTGAACTCTAAATAGTCTTATTTTCCTGTATGGTGAATTCGTATATTTCTTTTTTGTTAATTTGACTTCTAACATGTTCACTGTATTAATGACTGTTTCTTTAGAGGTGCATGTTCCTTGAAACATGGTAACGGAAGGGAGAGTGATGTTGGCTGGACAAAAGTTGATCAGCTGTGGGACATGTAGTTCAAAGATTGTGGTTAAATTTTCAATCAATCAGTTCATTCGTATCGGAGCAAAGTCGAGGCCCTTCAATAGAGGACAGAACTTGATGAGGCTTAACCTCAACTTCACTTCCATCCAATGAACATGGTACGCTGATGCATCTCATCCTACAATATTATGGGGAGGATGAGTATCATGAAGAGACAAGGATGAGTAAGTAAACAAAATTCTTTTTGATCAGCCGTGAGGTTGGATTAATATTTGTTGTAGACATCTAAAATTTCATTATGAAGATTCACTCCATCAATTGAACTGAGACGGTTATACGATCTTTGTGCCTTTTTCTCCTGAGCCTACATCGATGAATGTTCAATTAAGTTAACTAGGTCAATAAATACGCTTGGGATGTTACTTTTCGCATAGTTGGGAGTGTTGACTGGGGTTAATAAATTGAACTTGAGTCCACCATCAATTTGCGTGTGTCAATTGTTTGAGTAGTGCCTTTAGGCACAAGCATGCGCTATGTTTTTTTTTTTTTTTTTTTTTACTTTCATTGCTTTTCACATAGGTAGATGAAGACAAAATCGGAGTAGCTATCAAGGTTGAGTTTCGTTCACAAATTCAAACATAGTAGCACGTGAATCCCTCATTATTTTTTATTATTTTTTGTTACTTACATACATCAGACGGTGCCACACATATTGCAAACGAACTAAGTATTGATTTGCGTGTTCTAATTGTTCGAGCCATGCCTTCAGGCATGGGCATTCGCTAGTCTATATAATAAGGGAGCTCAGAGTTTCAAATCCCTATATTTTCGACCCTTGGATCTTCATTCAAGGGCTCAGATTGCAATGAAACTACTTAAAAGGCTGAGATTTGGTCCTTGGGTGTAGACTCAATACCTACCGTTGGATGCTTTAAGTTCGCTGATATCCAACAAGGCACACAACTGCCTCCCACGAGTCACGACTGCAATAACCACCCACTACGGCTTTGCACGATCTCTCTCTCTCTCTCTCTCTCTCAAACACACCCACATCTCATGAAGCAATCAAGAGTTTCAAAACCCGCTGCCAATTCAGATTTCAAAACCCGCAACCAGTGTCGGTGACCAATTCGGATTTCAGGCTTCGCTAGCAGGTCAGGTACAATGGATTTGTTACAGGAAATATTGAAACCCTGCTAGCGCTTCTCACCGAACCATCATTACCAGTAAGAATCTTCATTTTACGTGCTCTTCATTAGTTTTCGTGGTTAAGTTTTGATCAATTCAATTGTTGTCTGATCTGTTAAAGAAAATTTGCAACATTCATTGACTTTTGCGTATGAAAAAAATAGAGCAAAATGGGTAGCATTTGTCTCCTTTATGTTGCTACTCATATTGCTTATTTGAACACACATTTTGGTAGGAAAAAATAACCAATTTGACATCTCACATTTCTACCTGCATCTTACATGCTTGATGAAATGTTCGAGAGAAGTTCTTAATGCAGCCGCACCTGGATTTCTTTCCCTCTCTTTCACTCACCCACGTTCTCCATTTTCTTCCACTGCCGTGAACAAAACCCATGGATACTCTCTGTGCAAAAAAATTTCTCTCTCCCACAGTTGCTTCCCATCGACACTGAGTTTTTGGAGCAGATACCACCATCGGTCAACAGAGGCATTTTGTTGCTGGATGTCAAGGCACGGCACACTTGAAGTTGGACTCGACAAAATCGGTAAGCCTGGTGGCAAAGTTTGAACTTTCACAAATGAAATGTGATGGGAGTCATTATATCTCTTCTTTATTGATCATTGATTGATGCCATGACTTTGAGCAATGCATTCATTGCGGTTGCTGTCCATCTTCAAAACGGAAAAGTGTATCCCCTATTGCGACTTGGATTTTTTAGAATTGGAACTTTTGGAAAAAGCTTCAAAACTGAAAATGGTATCTCCTATTATGACTTTTGGTTTTTTATTGTGGAAACTTTTTTTCTCAAGAATCTCTTAGTGGCGCTTATTGCTCGCTCGCAACTGTTTATAGGG
This sequence comes from Vaccinium darrowii, assembly GCA_020921065.1. Taxonomy (NCBI): domain Eukaryota; kingdom Viridiplantae; phylum Streptophyta; class Magnoliopsida; order Ericales; family Ericaceae; genus Vaccinium; species Vaccinium darrowii. The sequence goes on from CM037158.1 coordinate 37,987,987, forward strand.
GCTGGATAACTATTGTTTACAAGGACTAAAGTCCACATTTTTCTCTCAATATTTTTGTTCAGTTATTCATTATTGAGTTTTTGAGAGTATGAATTCGTTTAGCAATTTTACGATTTCAGAGATTGCTAGAATGTCGGATCTCAAACTTGCCTCCCTTCCCCATAACTCTATGCGACACACGCGGTTCCACCAACCACGAGGTATGTTTTTCCCTCTGGCTTCTGCGCTGACAAAAAACTGAATGACTGGAGATCTATTTTCAGTCCGGAGGTTGTTAGACTGTAATGTGCAAGTGGAATTGTCCACATAGAGGACAATGATGTAGCGTTTGGCTTCATCTATCACCATAAGTAGTCTTACATTTTCTTCCTGGCCTCTTAACTGTGCTTGGTGTTTTCATTTCACTAATATTGCTTTCATTTAACTTATATGGGCGTAAGAGACATGGTTTTGGCACCTCATGTTTTAGGCTTCATCGGGAGACACATTCACTTTTCCCTTTTTACTTAGTGTGTTGGCTATTTACTGATCTTTTTTTGCACTCAAGGCGACTGAAACATTTCTATTTGTAGGCCCTTACATTTGTGCTAGCTTTCTATTTCTTACAGTACTCTATCTTTCTTCGCCTGTCCAAAAGTCTTTTGGTTTTCATTTCTAAAAAAGCATGGGTATATGTCATTGGGAGGTGTTAGTTTAATAAGTTGAGTTATTATGGGACCATGAGTACTAATGAGACTGGATGACAATGAAGTTTTGAATTTTCTGCTAACAAAGTGTGAAAATGATTTTCTGGTAGTTGTACCAGATTGGGTTTTTTGATATAGGATAAAGCTTTGATCCTCTAATTTAATTTACTAACTCTTTTCTAACCTCAACAAAAAAAGTTAAATACTCATTTTCAATTACCGTAAAGGTATTGATCATGTTGAGTGTGACTCGATATCATATCCAATTTAGTTGATTGTGAATTCCCTATCTTAGTTAAGTTGCATTTTTGTCGGGATAACTTTCAAAGATCACTATTTGATTCCTGATTTGATTCCAACACTAGCATTGAAGACGATTGCAGACTTCCAGATAACTCTTTGCCTAACAGTGATGAGTAAGCTTGCAGTTACAGCCCTTTGAATTGTCAATGAAGGATAGACATGTTCCCTTGAGTTGCCTAGCGCTGACTTTGAAGTGGATTTTTCTTTTTGTTTACTTTTCAGACCGATGGTGGTTGTACTTGATTAAATAACTGCAGTTGCTGCTGTTTGGTTAGGTATTCCAGATCAGAAGCTTACCGCCAATGAAAGAATGCTTGTGGTGGGTCTCAATGAGCTGCTTAAGAAACGGATTGTTGGTCGAGATGAAGCAGTTTCTATAATCTGTCGAGCTGTTAAGAGATCCAGGGTTTGCTTCGAAGACCCTAGAGGCCAATTGTGAGGATGCTGTTATGTGGCCCTACTGGGGTTGGCAAAACCGAATTGACAAAAGCTTTGGCAGTTTGATACTTTGGTTCAGTAAGACTTCACACCTATATGATATACCAACTAAGTTTTGCCTGCACAAAGAAGGCCTCATCGCAAAAATTTCTAGCATTGTTTGATATTGAAAATGAACCATCAATGTGCTCCTTTCCCATAAATTTTGCTTTCTTTTTTTTCTCTGTTACCCTTATTAATGTTGGCAATCATGTTTTTGCTAATTCACGTGCGTCGATTGTTCGAGTGCCTGCAGGCACGAGCATATGCATTCACTGTACATTCTTAAGGTAAAAGGTGATCTATTTCTATTTTGATATCGTTCTTTTGTCTACATTTGTTGGGCTTACTCACTCACTCTGACTAACACACCTTCAGGTTGATTACTTTCTATAGGAAAAGTTAAAAATCTTGAAAGCTTGGTGTTTGGAACGGGATGTCTTGGATGAAGTTTCGTATTTGTGTTGACAAATTGCATACAACACTAGCGGAAGAACTCCCCATTACGTGTAGATTTCTTTCAGCTTAGAGTCGGGTTTTTAAAATCTATGATAAAACATGGATGTGGATGTGCAGGGAGTATTTTTTTTTTTATTCATCTCAATTGCTATTATAAGTTTCAATTTGTAATGACTTTTCACCCAATTATACAATTTCTTATTTTGCTGATTTCTTATTTAAGCGAGATGCTGGGAGGGAAAAATCCAGTGGAATTATTATTGGCAATTACCGAATTACTTCTAAATTTTACCATTGTGCATGCAAGCTAATCTCACCCGTGCATAGCACTGGTTCAACGCTATGCACGGGTTCAACGCTAGAAATCAATAGTGCTTTTCAAGAGTTGTGGTCCTTTCTCCGTTGGTTTCCTTGGTTGGATTCTCTATAGAATTTAGGAATCAGTAAATTATTTGTTCTTTATTTGTTCGTTCCAGTTAACCAAGTCAATTAATTTTCTTGAGCAATTGATTTGCGTGCATCGAGTGTTTGAGCTGTGCCTTCAGGCACGGGCATGCACTAGTTCTGATATATAAAGGGGGAGTAACACTTAGGTGTGGACAAAACTTTGAGGCTGGCTTACAATTTGCTATTCCAAAATTGTACCCCAAATTGAAACATTTTACCCTGCCGAGAAATGACTGTAAGGATAAAAGTGTAAAACCAAATTCAAAATACATGACTGCTACGGTTTTCCATGTGTTGGCATTTAAGATGCAGTTTTAAACTTCCACCATGAAACCAGCCCCAGTCCCCCACGTTTTCAATTCAACTCATTCCACTCCACGAAAGTACATCCTTCCAATCTGCGGTCCCATATCTATTCCACAGCAAAATCATTGTGTGGTTACTGAATGGGATTGCTCTGAATTGAAGCTTGATCTTGGATTGTGCAAGGTGTATTTTAGTACTTTTTAATTTCCCCTCAAAACAATGCTCATCCTATGTCATCCTCATCTTCCTGTAAGACATTCATGATAATATGCTGAATACTTTTGTGCACATTTTTTTTTTTTTTATCAAACTCCGACTTGCACATGCATTGTGTGTGCCTCGACCTCTAGTAGAATACTTATTGGTAGTAATGGCATGCTATGTTTCATAGATAAAATGCAAATATTAATATTAACAAAATTCATCCAACATTAATTGCATAGTCTCCAATTAAAGAAGTTGGCTTACGAAAAGAGCAAGATACCAATGTCCAAACGAAGAAAAGAATAAAATCTTGAAAACCTACTGAGATGGTAGCATAGACAATGAAGACATCTCTTTTCCACGCAGGTCACCAGGTCAGTTATCACTCTTCCTCTTTGAAATATTTTGAAAATATTATCTTGTAGGATTGCATACTTTTTGTTTTGGGTGTGGAAATCTCGATATTTTCAAGCCATGTATCCAATGTAGTATATTTTAGAGAAATAACGTGTTTGTGTATTGTGGTTTGTGTTCATACCATGGATCTTAGATTAGAAATGCCGGAATTAATAGAAGGGGCTCGATGGAAGTACGATTTTTAGGGTTCCCGTAAAATAGATGCAAAAGCTTTGCATTGCTCCACCCTTAAATCATTATTCTATATCATTGCCAACGAGCAATTTCAGATAAATGTACATATTAAAATTTTATGATGCTTTCAAAATCATTTATTCTGCAATGTTTCGCATGGTAACATTCATCACAAAAATTCACCATGAAATGAACTGTAATGGCACCCCCTGATATGGGGAACCTTAGCATATTGTATGAACAGATATTGTAATATAGCAGAAGCTATAATTCTTTTTTTTTTAATTCTTTTTTTGGGTAAGTGTTGCAATTTTATAACCAACCAACCAACGAACAAAGGGATAAACTCACCATACAGAATATTGTACAAAGAAAGCCTACAACAAACTACTACAAATCATAAAAACAAACTAATGAGCGGCATCCCCAAGGACCCTAGTTGAGATGTTCCAAAGATAACACAAACTTTGGTTCTAAACAGAGCTTGGGAATTGCGACCATGTACAAATTCACAGCCTCATGATATCTTCTACGCAGGCTAAATCTCACTAGGACTCTTAGGTCGCCCACCAAACACCCTGGAATTTCTCCCAAGCGAGATAAAATACAATGCTAGAACTAAAGATAGCTTGAATAAGAAGTCCTTGAAAACTTTTCCTTTGCAGAAGCCGTAATTCAACAAGCTAGATTATAACAATTGAAATAGGCCCAAAAACTTGAATGAAGAATTAACTTACAACAATTCTTTTAAGTGGCTAAACAACATGGACCAGTGTTTAACCCAATTCTTAATGCGGGTAACCATCTGGAGCAGGATGAGGATGCGACCCCACTCTTTAACACACTCTTTAACCCAGTTAATTCTTGAAGGGGGTCAACATCGTCTTCATTTTTTGGTGCGACACCAGAGCTTCGTACGTAAAGCATTATGAAAACAAAAAACAAAATGATTGATGCTAGATTGATCACCCCTTCATGCTAGGAATCACAATATACATATCGAAGATTAAAGGCTTTTACCTCTTAGTACATTTGGTTGGAAAAGTGAAAAGAGAGTGAGAGAGGGCGCCTCATTTCAGGGGAGTTGGATTATTTTGTGACATGAGAATCAGCAGGTAAGATTTATATATAGTTGTGGATGACTCGCCGGGGGGGGGGGGGGGGGGGGGGGGGAGAAAGAGAGAGAGAGAGAGAGAGAGAGAGAGTCGTTGTTTTGTTTGTTTGTTAGGCCCTATTCCATGGGCAAGAATTTTTCTTCAGGAATTGGTTTCCCTCTATGTCCACAAAATCATGTAGCAGATCACATTTAATCCCAATCTTTGTTTGGAGACCGTTTCAAACTCGATTTTTTAAATCACAATGGGTCTAAAAACATTTATCTAAATTTTTAATTGAGTAAATTTAAGATGTATAATCCTATAAAAAAATTTAAAAATTATTTTGGGGCATTGATTCACGTACAATCAAATTAAATTTGGTATATTACTAAATAGATACTTTATGTTTGAGATCATATTTATCGTTGTGGGCACTTGTGACCACAACAACGAACTTTGAAATTATTAGAACATGCGTTCGTTAGAGTTGCCAATTGATTTTAAGGTTATCCAAGCAACCGAATTTAATGTACAATCATTCGGGACAACTAGTCTGTCATTAACAGAGATAAGCTTTCGTTCGGCAGCTATGTTATGGGATGTGAAGGTGTTAGGCGCCTACTTCTCGCAAAAATGTCTCAGGAAACTGTGAGCGCCTGAATGATTTGTGTAACGAGTGTGCCAAGACTGTATGGTACAATCCGAGTTGTTATAAAGGCCTACATGCCTTTTTTCACTTTGTAACTTAACGATTGTGTGTGACTCAAAGGGCAGAGCCACAAGATGGTTTGATGGTGCCTTATCGTAAAGGACTATAACAATTTCCCAACAGTTTGGAAAACAAGTAGACATCGAAATAAATGAAGTCCAATCTTTGCTAATGACAATTAACAAAGTCGGGGTACAAGGAAATGTAAAACAAAATCTAGGCGTCTTAGAATCTTTTGGAATAATGATGGCTAGGTTGGGTTTGGTTCTCGTTAAACAAGTAAAGTAAAGGTCTCAATGGAGTTGAGGGATAAACTCTAAAGAGATTGAGGCTTTGTAAGGGTTCGCTTAATTGGCTATGGAATCCTCTCTTAGTCTTGAGTTCTTGTATTTATGGGCCCTCGGTGTAGAAATTGAATCTTGGCGCCAACTTCTTGTTATGCCAAGGTGCTGCCACGTGTCCCTTGAAGTTCCCCCCTTCATGCCGAGCAAGTACATGTCCCATGATGTGCAATTTTTCCTCCATGATGGCAGTTATTGGATGTTATTCTTCCTTCTTAGAGCATCACTAATGACATACTTAAATGTGAATACTCAAATGTTGTCACATTATCTTTTGAGTATTCATTTAATGGGTTTCTAAAGTTAGCAATGTGAAGCTCTACAATGGTTTGTTTTTGTGCATAATCAAAAGAGGGGAAAATGTTGGTAGTTTTAAATATGCAAGTTTCAGCTCTTTTTGAGTGTCTAAATACCAAAATTTGAGTATTTTTCTTTATGAGTATGTCATTGGAGATGCTCTTAGAGCCAAAAGGCCTAGTTGTCCGCTAATCAGTCCCTACTTTCATGGGTGGTGGGGGAAAATGGAGATTTGGCCGAGCAATCAAGAAGCTGCCAAGTGTCAATAACCGCCTCCTCTTATCAAGGAGAGGACTAACCGTTCTCTATGGTAATGGATTTTTATCCTCTTTCATATTTATACAAAAATTAAGGATAATTCCAATTGAATTAATCTCAATAAACAATCAGAAAATATCTTCCTAGGCCCATCTCATATGGGCATTACTCGAATTGGAAAATGGGTAGTAGGCCGAACTGCATTGAAAATTAATTGGGCCTACTCCCTATAAAACAATATTAACATGGCCCATTAATTCTAATGAGTGCACTTAGCCTATATTGGGCCGAAATTTATCTATTCTGCCATATTATAAAATTTTTGTGTCAAATTTGGGTGTAAACAACACCTATCCTCCTAACCAAAATAGTTAGTTTATGCTCATTGTTTACATGATTTTTAAAATAGTTATTAAGATGATTTTATCAGATAGGGGATACGGAAAAAGGACATAAATTAATTATACACGAGGCTAGATTTAGAGAGATGAAATATTAACCAAAATGGTAAAATAGGAGAAGACTTCTTTGACCAAGGCCCGGATACTCCCCTCAAAACACAAATTTACTGAATATATAACTCGGTTTCGCCACGGAAGCACTTTTCTTTGATTAATGGTTTGAAAACTTGGATTGAGGGCAAGGTTTCGAGTAATTTTAAAATATGACAAAATGAACCAGGACTAATATATTTGGGATTCCAGGGTTAATCTATTTTGGGATTTTTGTAGGCTAATTTGGGAAGTGGATTTTGGGTTTAAAAGGAACAACACAAGAACAAGGTTTAGGTTGTAAGGGTAAGGCTAAGTAAAAGGAGTTTTTGGCTATGATTTTTCTTTTAGATCTTGAAGTACGTGAAACCTAGAGTTTAGGGTTTTTGGCTAGGATTTGGAGGCTAATTTTTGTTTGCTTTAAAACTGTACATGAACAAGGTGAATGACAGAGCGGTTTGGGATTTCTTGCTGAGAATTCTGCGGAAGATGGGTTTTAGTCAGAAGTGGGTGATTGGATTAAGCAATGCATCACAATGGTGTCCCTGTCGATTGTTATTAATGGGAATCGTTCAAAGTCCTATAAACCAAATTGTGTACTTCGCCAGGAAAAATCTCTCCCCTATCGCCTTCCTTGTTCATATTGGTGGCTTGGGCGCTCTCTGATGGATTGGAAACCTTTGCATCTAGGTACTAACTCTAGTGTGGGACTCGGTGGGAATTATGTGGTCTATTTGGTGTACCACAAATGAGGATTTGTCTAAAGGGAGATTTTGCAAAATTGAGGATGTGCTAGCATGTTTTGCAGGACTAGTTTTTCATTGAACGGTGCCACTCCCGTGTGCAAATACAGGATCCGTCCCTGGATGGTCTGGGTGCCGGCACACAGTCAGCTGGAAGTATGGTCTTCATTTTCGAAGGGCCAGGTTCAGACGAGGAATGACAAAACTCCCTTGTTTTTGTCACGGATGGTGCTTGGGATGGTAAGAAACTCTTTGGAGCTTCGGCACAGGTTAGAAGGGATTCCACCGGGAAGGTAGTGATGCAACAAGTAACAGGGATCAAAGCTCCTTCTGCGAGTCTGGTAGCGATAATTGCAGGAATAAATGTTCTGGAATGGGCTAAAACTGAAGGTATCAAATATGTTTGCATATGGACGGACTGCCTTTCCTTTGTGCGAAGTCTGAAAGAGCCGGAGCGAGCTCTGTCCAAAAAAAAAAAAAGCAACAAAAAGGAATCAACATATATGGACATTCAGCACGATTATGATGCAAGCAGTGGTGGTCGTACGACTTCAATATGAACACATATTAAAGACTCGAATATTAACCCTTCAACTATTCTTTTTGTATTCAATGGTCAACGGTGTTGGGGTCAGCTTACACGCACCCCGACTGGTCCCCTCCCCAGTTCGATCAAAGGTAGGACTATTCAGACTTTAGTTAGGGACAGATAGAGGGAAGGAGCGATTCTTGTGGCTGTATTAGACGAGCCAACATGCTGAGTGTGAGGGAGGGTGTGAAGTGAAGTCCCACTTCGCTTGGGTACCAAAGTATTATTAACTATATAAGTGTAAGGGTACACCTACTTCTTTAGCTAACTTTTGAGGTTGAGTTCTACCTACAAATGTGTAACAATTTCTTGTCGAATTAACGCATTGAGAGTTGGGTTTGCCCATGAAAACAAGCCCAATAAATGTTAGGCCGAAAATAATTAATTTGTGTACTAGTCCATGGAAGATTCTACACTAGCACATGTTTGGCACATGATATTGATTGTGTTGGCATTAGTTAGTTTTCCTTGAAGGATAAGGTACATAAAGACAAATGAGTTTAGATTTCATTACATGTTTCATAGATAACAATACAATTTATAGATATTATATATTTTTTTCAGATATGGATACACTTGTTGCACATCATCTTCTGCCTTGAGGGCTGAGTTCAGCGGGACTACTAATCCGACCCGTAAGGGATATTAAAAATACCCTCTCACACTTGGTATTGGTAGTCCAGTCCGAACCTTGTCCTTGCGAATGTTGGAAACTATCCTTGTTAAATCTTCAAATAGGAAAATTAAAGTATCTCCAAATATTTTGTGAAGAAACTTAAAACAATACGTTTGAACTTTCAAAAGGACTAGTTTCCTAATTTAACACGCTTCAGTTAGACATTTTCAAGTGCACAAGATAGCTGATCAACCAGCTTTACCACGTGAATTAGCCACCACTTGCATTCGAATTTTTCATATCTATGAAAATTTTAAATGGAAATCTTTTGAACACTGTAATTATTGACGAAAATACATTATTTTCCGTTCACACTTTGGCACTACTCAAAGGTCCAACAATTAGAGTTGTAAACCAAGCTAAAATCGATATGAGCTTAGTTTTGGTACAACTAGCTATAATTTGCGTGCAGACACAGTGGGCAAATGAGAGGAAGGGCTTTGGCTGTTAAAAAAATAAAATATTGCTCCAGCTTCATAGCATTTTGTTACCAAATTTCTTTGCCCATTCCAAAAAATTAAAATTAAAATAAAAGCAACGGTTTTTCTTTTTTTTTGGTTAACCAACTGGAAAAGAGTAGGAAAACATTCAAGGACAAAGTTGTCAACTTAGTATTTGAATCCCATCCTTACATTTGCAAACAAACATGAAGTTGGGACTAATAGTCCAATCCCAAGACCTAATACTACGGAAATCAAACAAAAAAAACCTTACGAATCCTATCTTTGCGAGTCGGGTTATCAAACGGAGCCAATATGGGTATTTGAGCTAGCTCTGCTCTTTCATAGCTCTGCTCTTTCAATTCATCAGTGATACCATTTTTTTCGAATAATTCCCCTTGATTCGTATGTAACAATAGGAGTTGTGTGGAGCCCAACTTGTGGACAATCTGCATTGTGAGAAGGAAGAACAAACCAATGCCCACTTATTGTATGAATAAGACCATCTCCAATCCTTACACATAACTCAGTTTGAGTAAAAAAAGTTTGAAAAGAAGCACACCAATGGGCAAACAAACGATAAACTCAAACATTTTAGCAATAGCTTCATCAATGGCGCATAGCTAAATTTTGAAGTCGTAAAAGGACATTAAAAGTTTTGAGTGGAAAGAAGAGTCTTTTCATTTTATGGATAAAAACTGAAGTAAAACTCGTGAAATACTCCTGGGCACGGGATTTTCTTACGTACTTTTTTTCCCTGAGTTTTAATGCATTCAGAAACAAAAAAAAAAAAAGTTTCAATGCATTCTTAGCCATTGCATCGTAGCTCGAGATTCTTGTGTCTCGAGATTCACACATGAAATTCTACTAGGGATGCACTTGTATAGAAGTAGAGAGAAACATAGGTCCAATGGGTCTCTGGCCATAGATTTGGATTGAGAAAAGAAGGGATTGTTTGGGTGCTTTTCACCCAAGTTTAAATTTCTATTAACATGAGTAAGGTGTAGAATGCTCCACCTACATGTACCCACAAATACAAAATATATAGAACATGTAAGTAGGGAGAGAGATTTTTGTTCAAGTTGGTGAATCCGATGCAGGCTCAAGGTAGGACTATTTTTTGAAAGGCAAAAAATAATTTTATTAACCTTTGAAGATTGCAAAGATTAAAGGGACGAGGAGAGAAAGGCATCCCAACTAGGTTGGCACCCCACCAAAGGACAGGCCCGGCCCTGAGTTTTTTAAGGCCCTAAGCTGGGTTTTAAAATGGGGCCTTTAATTTCACTATATATATAATCTTTGTTCAGAAACTTCCAAGTATACCTTGTAGTTCAACGGTAAGATAACAAGCTTCCTCGCTAAAGGTCACGATTTTGAACCCCAGCAACTTCATTTTGAAGTAAATTTTTGTAAAACTTCAAAAAAAAAAATCGCAGCAAGCAAGGATTGAACTCGCGACCTGCAGCTTAAGGCACAGAAAGCTTTCCACCACGCTACAATCGCTGTCTGTTACAATGCTTGACATACATTATACTTAATACTAGCGCATGCCCGTGCCTAAAGGCACTCTCACAAACTTTTGTATTCAATATGGCTTCAAGTGTCCGTAGCAAGGTGTATGGACGATTGAAATGATAATTTATTATGGGGCAAGAGCATGCACAAAGAGAAAGTAGGAAAAACGCCATCAAAAGGAGGATGCTTCTTATGGTTTTAACTTTTATAGTGTACAGGACAGTAGTCAATGGATAGACAGAAAAGGGAAAAATGTCGTAACCGACCATAAAAAATGTCATGAGTTAATCATTAAAAGTTAACTATGGGCAAGGTAAGGTGACCAACTACTCATATTATGCCATTTTTAGTAAGGATCACCCAACAACTAACCAAAGAAAAGAAACAAAAGAGCAAATTGAATACTGCCGAGAAGGCTACTGAAATAAATTCAATGCTCCAACAATTGACACTGGCAAAATAATACCTGGAGACAGTGGTTTCGGCATATTTGCTGGAGCAGCGAAGGGCATTTATGATTTGTGCCTATAACACATCAATGTCAGTTGAAGGTGCTCTAACCAAAAAAGACAACAAAGTAAGGGCTCCCTGAACTTCTCTTGAGTAACTGAAACTGGAAAAAATAGAAAAACATTATTCAAATCATAATGGGAATAAGAACACGATCAAATTGGTTTAAGAAGTCATCATCTTTTTCAGCCTAAAAGCATAATCTTACATGTTCAGGTTCTTATAATGGGACACTTGGTAGCTGATGAGTAGCTTACTTGCAATTAGGCCTATAAAGAGTGGAGGTTGACTTGGTCATGGGGCCGATGGCGTCGCAGGAGATATTTCTGGGGTACTTTTGTGCAGAATCATGGAGGAATGGCTCCACATTATTCTCTCTGACGGCTAATGGGAGGCTTTGCTCTATAAATATGACTCTCAACCAATTTTACAGGAGGTCCATGTCCGAGCAAACACTCCAGCATTCTTAGACTTCATTATTTTATAATTTCCATAGCTCTCTAGCTTTGTTTCTTGTTTAGATTATGTCTACTTTACCTCCAGATTCAAGAATTTATGCGGAAATGCTAGATCTGGCACAGCAGATCTTAATTGAAGAGGAAAGATAATCTTTCAAAATGCTAACTGGAAAATTAAAAGACAATATCAGTGCCAAAATCATGATGATAAATCCTATGTTGGCTATTAGAAATCTAAAAATTTAGCACTGTAATCCAAATGATTGCTATTCATATCTCATTCTATTCACAAAGCCCTTATGAAGGCAGTCGCCATTGGAATAAGGAAACTAGAATTGAAAATAGTTAAGTAACTAACCTCCGAGGGCAACAAATGGGTTGCAAGTCCAGCTGCAACCACTTCCTTACCATTCAGCCTTGCCCCTGTTATTCACAAAGCCCTTATGAAGGCACGACTCAAACAATTCAGTATTCAATGTGGCTATAGGTATGAAGACTTATGAAATAAAGAAAAAAATTGGCGGCCAAAATATATGCACAAATAAAAGTGTGGCAGGTAGCTACAAATTAATCTAAAGAAATGAACCAAAAAAATTAAATTATTCTTTCCATATTCAATCAAATAGCATAGGTTCATGGACAATTAAAATTACCATGTCTGTTTAATGACCTTAACGAACTTGATTAGTATTCTCATCAAATCATTTCTTCAGAAAACATAGAATGCAAACAAATTTCGAAGCCTAAAGGCACGGCTCAAACACTTCAGTGGCGCACCAAAAAGCCATGTGCTTGACAATTTTAATAGTATTCTGTCCGTTTTTGGGTTTGGTTTGTGTTTCGGTTCTATTCATGTTTCAAAAGATGGCTCAGGTTTTACTGCTATATGGTGCTGTTTCAAGGAGTCAGCTTGGAAATTTGTTCATGTCATCAATGTTTGCTACTTCTAAGCTGCTGCTATGATTGGATTCCTAAGGGATACTGCTGATACAACATTTCAAAGAGGGTACTTCCGTTCAGACTTGCTACTTTCATGATTCAAGGAAGGTGTTAATGCTGCTAAACTTCATCATCACATGGACTTCATCTTTATGAGATTTCACCATTGCCTTTATTCTAGTTCTTCTATTGGGATGGGATTCAAGTGCCAATATTCCAAATTGGATGTCAGCTTCATCTCTGCTGCATTTTGTGTTCAAAGCTTCTGAACTTCTGTTTCTAATCTCAATATGGGTGATTTGCTGTTTAGGACTGATCAAAAGACGTAGATTTTGTATCGCTGTTTAGGACTGATGGGGAATTGATTAATACAAAACTATAACATAAACTCCAAAAAAGAAAAAAAGGAAAGAGAATTTAATGTTTTATGCCAACGTGGAAGTCTGCCAATTTGAACACTTTCGTATGTATCCTTATCTATAGAAAACAATAGCAATCAACAGCCATCCAAAAATAAGATACCACTCAGAACCATGGAAAATGTACCACTTAGAACCTAATTTACGATGGTTACAGTCCCTCGCGCATTTTATTGAACACGTAAAATGCAAGTACTTAATGACTAACGAAACAGAAAAATAAGTGCCACAAAAAGAAAAAAACAAATCTTTCTCATAGCTTTTCCTAGCCACAGCCCTAGGGTCATTGAACCTTTTCCATTTCCATCATCAATGTTAGCATCATTTTGTAAAGGCACAAAAACGAAATTGAATCAGCAAAAGAGTTTAGGCCTTGAGCTGTTTTTTTTTTTTTAATTGTCTGTTTCCCAAGAGGGTTTAAAACATTAATGATCGATACAGAAGGGAAATATAAAGCAAAAATGATTTGAAGAATAGCGAAAGACAGTTGTAGGCTTCCCAGAATGTAATAACTTACCACCCACCACCCACTGGTTGTCTCTCTGTCTGCAATGCTTGTGGCATGAATCAAATTTCACAAATTAAGAAACTAAAGTAAACTACTGAAACAATACAGGAGCATCAAGTAGAATGTGTTCGATTTTGTGTTTCAAAAACCGATTTTTTGGGCCAGAGTTCTCAAAAACCCAAAATGGACAATCCCGAGTCGATATTTCTCCTCTAATTGAATTCAGTTCCATCATCGAAATCTTGAAAGACTCACTTAATTTGCAACACTCTAATTTAATTCAGTTCCACTTGAAACAGGTTTTTCGAGATAAAAAATAAGTTCTTTGTTGCTTCAAGACTTTTCCTTCAAATCATCACTGTAATTTCAATGGCATTCATTGTGACCATAGAGATCAACATTTTCGAAAAACTCTAAATGATAAAAACAATCGGATAAATACCCCCACAAAAATTCAGTTTTACTCATATAAGAGCACAATTTGCAAAGAATGCTCTTCGGGTGTTTGGTGCACATTTGGTTTGGACATTTCATCAAACATTTGGTGCACACCCCCCGCCCGTGCGTGAGAGAGAGAGAGAGAGAGAGAGAGAGAGCCAATCATACTTCCAATCAGCAACAAATCAATTCATTTGAGTTCTCAGGCACCAATTTCATGTCAATTCTTAGCGTTCAAATAGCAGCATTTTGACCACAAAAGAAACAAATGAATGACAAAAGATTTGTAAAGGAATACTGTGAGAGAGAGACAGCGAGAGAGAGAGGCATACCTTGCCTTCGCAGCCAATTGCCGGCGGTGGCAGATTGAGATATCGGTTCCACAAACTCAATGTTGATGGGCAACAACGGTGGGAGAGAAAGATAACAGTGGGAGAGCAAGAGAGATGTTTGCACAGAAGTTCATGGCTTTATTCGAGAGGGAGGAGAACGTGGATATGTGTGTGTGTGTGTGTGTGAGAGAGAGAGAGAGAGGCAGAGGCAGAGGCAGAGGGAGAACGTGGGTGTGAGAGGGAGAGGGAAAAGTACGTGGGTGGGTTTATTGTAGGCTGGGCAGTTGAAGAGGGTGAAATCCTACACTGAATTTGTGTTTGTTTTCCCACAGGACAGATCTTAGCCTTTAAAAGTACTTCCCTTGCAATATGAGCCATTCCCTTGCAATGTGAGCCCTTGATTTAGATCCAACGGTTCAAAATATAGGAATTTCAAAAACTGAGCTCCCTTATTATATAGATTTTCCTTTATTTAGGGGCCCTATTCTTGGACCAAAAATTGGGGGCCCTAGGCGGCCGCCTGATCGCCTATGCCCCAGGACCGGCCCTGCCAAAGGACAATCATATGCCACTCCACGACCAAGATAGTTGGCAAGGTTCCAACTAAGAAAAAGATAGAAAACCTCTAGAAGGACAGGCCCTTCAGAGGAAAAGGAAAAACTGCCACAAGTAGGTGCTCCCTAATTAACAATAACAAATACTCTCTGGTTGTTACAAGAATCCACTAAAGTGAAGAATCTGCAGATACCATAACAGTGCAACTCCTTTAAAAAAGTTCCACAACATGATCCACCAATAATATTGTCATAGCAGTAGCATTAATAGCATAGAGTTTCCTTCCAAAATTCAACAGTGCAAGAATCAGAGCAGCCGAGTATCAGTATATGGGAATGTAGCAGAGTAAACCAAATGCAGTAGAGTGAGTGGTATCAACTATCATCTTTGGCTGAGGTGGGCAAAGAGATCAGTGACCAATGGCGGATCTAGGAATCGAATTTGTCCTGGGCTAATCCATATAATTGAATATTTACATGGGCTAACCATATAGATCTTTTATTGAACAAAAATTTTACATGTAAATTTTTAATCTTTTTTGTAACTTACCTGGGCTATAGCCCACCCTATGATAGCTATAGATCTGCCCTTGTCAGTGACAGCAGCATGCATAGGTGTAGCACACCAAGGATTACACTACGATCCGTAACAGACTAGAAGTAACATGCATCTAATTTAGAACGTGCAAAAACCTGAAATGAGCACTCAAATGAACAAGAATATATAATAACTTCACCGCTGTGCCGAACAAAGGAATAACAGACTACCACATTTAGCCAAGCAAATATCTCTCTCCTCAAATACCACCTTGAAACATTGCCCAAAGGAAGAATGCCTTCATAGTCCCTAACAAATTTGGAGAATGCCTTGTAGACAAATGATTTGCGCCCCTGTCAACGGACACACTAGCAATAATCCTGGGACCCTGAGTTGGTTCTACATAGAAGAAACCACCACAGGGGCTAAGATGTGGTGGAAGTTTTTGAAAGGTCCAATGAACAAATATTGGTGCTTCAGGATTTGGGGTGGGTGCGTCAACAGCCATAGTAGCCTGAAAACCTGCTCTTGAAAAAATAACAGAATCCAAGTGGCTGCACCTTCAGCTTGAAAGTAAGGTTGCAAGCCCAACGGCAACATCTACATTGAATGAAACCATTGCAATCACAAGAATGATATCAAAAAAAAAAAAAAATTACTGGCCAAATGTATAGGATAAAAAACACAAAAAGTAACATTAGACCAACCCTTGAAAAAAAATTTTTTTGATCGGCAACAAAAAATATATTAAAACTCGACAAAGGGTACATCGAGGAAAAGCCAAATACTAAGCACAAAGCAAAGTATAAGCAAGGAAAAAAACCTTCAGTGAAAAACTGAAGGAAGAAAAAGATACAAAAGGACACAAGTGCCTGTAACATCACTTCCAAGCATAGACAAAGTCTATGCAAAAGATTTCCATGCGACATCAGAAGCAATAGCACCCCCATCCACTACCTTTTCAAAAGATAACTTCCCTTCCAAAAAATTTCCATCCTCCCATCCAATATAGGACATCCTCTCCGGAACTCGCTCATTTCTCGTTGTTTGTCTGATTTCAGTGCTTGGAATTGCTCCTACTCAAAGGAGCAAATCTATTTGTATCAGCTTCAATCAACTTCTTCATGTGTCTTATATCTTGATCAGAGTAAATAATTCCTAGCTTATCACCTGCGACTGTAGAGGAGTAGAGTTCTTGTAGAATGGAATTCTGTTGATATCCTTACGATTCAGAGGTTCCAATTATATTTTCAGCAGATATACTGCCTCCATTGTTCATGCAACTCTGGGATATTCTTGTCCTTAAAGCTTTCCTTGCTTCCCTAGGATTGAGCTCCACTTGAAGATTTATGCTAGGAATTTGAGACATACGTATGTCGTTATTAGAACCCAGTAGCACTAGTCCATCCTGCAGCAGAATATTTTTTTCAATTTCCTTCAGAATATTTTCCTTCGCTAGACCATTTTCCCCTGCCACCTTCTGTTGCATCCCATACTTTAGTCTTACTTTTGATTGGGCTTCATCATCTTGGGCTTTCAGCTGCAATGGTGATTTGATGAATCTAGTCTCCTTAATTATTAGGCCACCCGAATCCTCCACATAAGAATCTAGTCCAAAAGATGTGTTTGAATTCACCTCAATAAATGCTTCCTCCTTCTCAATATCCTCTGGTTTGTACTTTGTTGGAACAAAGGAAAGTTGGTCGTTTATCTCAAGGTCAGAAGTTGGTTCAGTCATTATTACAATAGCCTCCTTTACAGCTGCCTCTTTTACTTGCTTATTAAGTGCTTCTTGTCTGCCTTCATTATTACCTTCCACATGCTCTAACATTTTACCCCTCCCACCCTCCATGCTAGCATTCTTGTCACCATCCAAATTCTTTTGAATTGCCATGTCATCATCAGATTTGTCTTCCTCTTTCATCCTATCATCCTTGTCACCATCCAACTCATCATCTTCAACCTTGGACGCAGGGCTGTTTTCCTGTATCTTTGTCTCAAAAATTCTGAATGTTTCCATCTCCTTTACCTTTACCAAATATTTCTTTCCATCAACCCCTAGCTGGATCTGACTATTAATTTTCTTTGAATACCAGCAGTGAGGGACACCTGCGCCAAAAAAAAAAATTAAACGCAAGGGTCACCACAAGTACATCCCTAGGCAATACCCAAACCACTACTACAAAAATGATTAAAGATGACACACCAAAAATTGAAACAATGAAATTTATTGTAAAACTATCATCGAAAATATGACGGTAGAGTTTTGATGTCAGTGTATCCTAAAGACTGTCATCTTTGGAATATAAGATGACGGTATAGAATAAAAGTGACATTATTATCTCCTTCTTTAATGTCAGTTTTTGCTTAAAACCGACATTGGAATGAGGCGCTTTCAGAAGCCCATATGGAAAATCTTTTAATGTCAGTTTTCCTTAAAAGCGACATTGAAACTAATCCCCTTTAATGTTAGTTTTAATTAGAAACGACATTGTAGTTGATCATAAAAGATCACGGTCAAAAAGTGTCATTAAACGTATAAGATGATAGTTTAAAACTATCATCTTATACTTTCAATGTCTAAGGTAACAGTTTAAAACCAAAACTGACTTTAAAAGTGCTCAGTTTAAAAATTTTCGAAAATATAGTACTCCCTCCATCCCTTAAGTGATACCTTTAGGAAACGTGTATTTTTGTGGACGTTAAAAAATGCACTTCAGTAGACCTTTTTTTTTTTTTTTTTTTTGCACCAATTAAAGTACTCAATGAGAACTTTAATTTAGTATGAAACATTAAAAAATTATATAAAGAAATATGTTTTTTAGAAGTTTGAATATGCACGTATTCAGATAGAGATCACTTAAAAAGGGGTGGAAGGAGTATAAATATTTGTGTTAGTCTTTGGTCAATAACAAGCGTGCTAGGTTATTTGGTATCATGCAAATGCAAGGAACTCAAGGTCTTGGGTTCGAGTCCTAGGACAAGCAAATATTTGCTCGCCACGCTCCACTGCGCGGCCATCCAAGTGCCACGTGTTTGAAGTAAAATTGGGGTTTTTTTTTTTTCCCGGATGGAGGATAGATAAGATGACCGTTTAAAACTGTCTTTGTTTATTGCAAACCGTCATCTGTATATCTTTCCATGATGTTTTTTTACTGTCATAACAAATCTAGACTTCTAACGATACCTACAAAGATTCATCTTTTGTGTTTAACGACCCTTATTGACTGTCATGGTTTGATGTTTTTGTAGTGAACACAGAAAAAGAAAAAAAGAAAAAAAAATGTAAAATTAAAAACTAATTCCAAGGAAGATGAATAAGTTGTACCTGCAATGCTACAATTTAGAAAAGAATAGTAAATCAGAGCATCCAACCGCAAGACCAAATAGCCACATCACCCAAAAGCAATTGATCACCATATTTACGCACAAATGCAGGTACACAAGTTGGTCGTTGCTTTTGCGACCATTTCTCGTGTTCCCCCAGAGTATACATATAAAAACCCCTCCACCCATTGAGGAACGCCATCCTCTGCCTAAGAAAATCCTAAACGAGACACACGATCCACGCAACCAGCACCCCCGCATAAAGGAGCATTTTTGCAGAAAACACACGCAGAACAAAGGAGTGAAAGGCAATTGTAAATGAAACCCCAGAATCATCAGATAGAAGAAACAAGAGAAGACCTGATTACTCAAATTTAGCAATACCCATTTCATTGTTTAAGCCCATTAATCAAATGAAATAGTCTGATTTCATTTTTCAATGACGAAACCATTTTTGAAATTCAAAATCATTTTTCACTTACCCAAGGAAACAAGAGAATGTAAACTAAAATTACAGGACGTAGGACATCATGTATTTTCACCAACATAACATTATGCGAAATTTATTATACAAACATAATATACATACCGGAATCCATTTTGAGTACCGTGTTGAATCAAAACACTCCCAAAAGATTGCTCCTTAATTATTTTTTCTCTCACTCTTTTCCCTTGATACACAAGTTGGCATATTTGTTCCATCAAGCTTCATTTCTTGGTGCGATACCAAAGCCTAGTACATAAAGCAATATGAAATTTCATATACATATAGAATATTAAACACTTGGATTGTGATTTGGCTAGAAATTACAATATACATACAGAACATTAAACACTTGTACCCACCTAATGCAACATTTGGCTGGAACACTGAAGAGAGAGAGAGAGAGAGATTTCATTTGAGTTTGGATTATGATTTGTGCGATGAGAATCAGCGGGTGAGAGTTATAATTGTGGTTGGCTTAAGAGAGAGAGAGAGAATCGTTGTTGTATTTGTTTGTTAGGCCCTATTCCATGGGCACGAATTTTTCTTCAAGTATTGGTTTCCCTCTTTGCCCGAAAATTATGGAGCATATCATCTCTTACCCTTATCTTTGTTTGGAGACCGTTTCTAACTCGATTTTGTAAATCACAATATGGGTCTGAATACATTGATCTAAATTATTCATTTTATAAATTAAAAAATTATTTTCCTAAAAGGAAAATTTATTAAATTATTTTGGGACATTGATACACGTATAAACAAATTCAAATGGTATATTAATTAATACATAGTTTAGGTTTAATATCATATTTCCCGTTGTGGGCACCCCTGACCTCGGCGAGGAACTTAGAAATTTAATGAACACATGTTTGTTAGGGTTGCCAATACATTTTAAGGTTAACCAAGCAACCGATTTAACATATAATCATTCGAGACAACTTGTCTGTCATTAGTAGAGACAATCTTGGATCAGTAGCTATGTTACGGGTTGGGAAGGTGCTAAATTATAGGCACCTATCCTCATACCCAAAATGGTTAGTTTCTACTCATTATCTATGGGACTCTGAAAATAGTTATCAAGATGATTTTATCAAATACGGGATACAGAACAAAGAAATAAATTAAGTATGCTTGAGGCTAGATTTAGAGAGATGAAACATTAAAAAAAAAATTGTAAAATTGGAGAAGACTAAACTTCTTTGACCGACACCCGCACACTACCCTCAAAACACAAATTTTGCAAGTATATGACTTGGTTTCGCTGCGAAAAGAACTTTTCTTTGATTAACGCTTCAAAAACATTAAGGGCAAGGTTTCGGGTACGTAACTTTAAAATATGGCAAATTGAACAAGGACATATATTTGGGATGGATTTTTTAGGCTAACTTGGGAAGTGGATTTTGGGTTTGAAAGGGGAAACACAAAAACAAGGTTTGGTTTTCTTATTAATATTGTTCAAATTGCTGCTTCTCAAAGAGTAGCCAAACAAAATCCTAACTAAACATAGCACATACCATTTTAACTATATATAGGAGGTGACTCAAGATCCACTCATATGATGATCTCTCATGTGATTCGTCATGTGAGCAAAATTAGACTTATCATGGTCTTATTCCACGATCTGACCCTTTCATTTAGTAGGTCTCGATGCATTAAATATCAATGCACAAAATCAAGTTGATCGGAGGTTGATAAAAGCTTGGTAGAATCATATTTGTTTGAAGAGAAGTAAACGGTCAGAGTTTCTCTTGTGTAAAATACTAGTGATTATCTATGCCGATGACACAACACAACACGTTCTGATAGCCCATTAAATGGCACGCCCGAACATGGTTTCATTGATCAAAACATTACAATATTGCCAAGAGATTGAATCAATGATTATCCAAAACTACATTAATTCCAAACTAATACCATTGCATTGAAAGTATCCAAATTTAGTCACAAAAAAATACAGTTCGAGATAGAGTGAAACCCATGTACAAAATGTAACAAAACAAAATAAGGGTACTCCACGTTGGTCGTGTTTCACAAAATAAGGGTTCTCTCCGTCACCCTTCATCTATCTTGAAATTTTCTTTTTATTACTCTCCCAAAGTAAGGGTTCTACGTGTCACCCTAAATCTATCGGAACATGTTGCGTTGTGCCATCAAGTGGGCTGAACAGGTCGTGTGGGGACGCTGGTGTGGAGAGGAGGGAGGTGGTGTAGGTTGAGAGGGAGGGGTGGTACTTGGTGTATTGTAAGACTTATGAGGATCGGTACTCGGTGCTGTATATTGTTAAAAAAAAGAAAAGATTTTGATCCGCCCTATAACATAAGCATGGAAAAAAATAATTATGAAGGTTAATCATTAGAAAATTGATTTTGAACAGAACGACTATCAAAAAACGGTAAACATATGGGTACAGACGGGAATGTCCAGAAAATGCACCGATTGTGTTCGGAGACTCATTATTCTTAAAACATTTTTCCGTGAGGCCCCACAAAATTTTAGCTCAATCGGACAGTTAGAAGTGCTCAAACCAAAGTCCAACCATTTCAATCCCCTCGGAAAATGTTTTAAGAATAATGAACAATTCGGATCACTCGTGTGGGGCCTAGAAGTGAGTCCCAGAACGCGATCAGTACATTTTCTGGACATTCCCGCCTGTACTTGTATTCGGGTCCATCAAAAAATACTTAACTGAAGTTTCACTATAAAGCTAACAACAAAAAATTTAACATGCTTTTTAACCACACCGTAATTAAGTGACAGCAGAGTCAAGCTATAAATATTAATGATGGGGCAAAGTGTGACGTTTTGTGCACTGGAAAGGTAACAATATATAGCAGTTGTGAGATGCCCCAATTTCTAAGAAAATGATTCGGCTTTGTAAAACGAATGGAAAGAGTTCGAAAGGCTAATATTCGTTTGATATTGTTTTCTAGAAAACAAAGCGTCATTGTCTTTTATGATCATGTATCAATCTTTCAGGCGAAAGGAGTAATCTTTGATGGCAAAGGAAATATAGAAATGAAAGAAGTGAGGATTTTATTCGCGCACATGATTCTTGACTTTTTCAAAGCGCAGTGCCCTTCATGTTTTCCTATTCTAGCCGGTCAAAGATTTGTGTGGGAAGATCACACCTATTAGATGCAAGTAGATACCATCCGTAATTGAAACATAATTAAGTCGGTGTATTCTAAATAATGCCTCTTTTAATTACCCAAAAAAATCCGTTTTATTGGACCATTGGATTGAATTGATCTCAACCACCCACTAAAAATGTGAGATCTAGATGGTTCGTTCCACTAGATATTGATGGCATAACTTGATTTTTGAATGGACGACTACTAGGATCAAATGAACCCGTGCTCAGTTTCATTTGCGTCACATGACGAAACACATGAAGATTTATCGCATGAGAAGATCTTGATCCAAAAATAATAATGTCACCAATTTTTGAATAGATGCTTTTATATCTTCTCAGTTATAAAAACTTGGTAAAATTCCATAAGTACCCTTATGTTTAAATTGAAAGTTAAATGCTGTTTGATATAATCATTATATACTGGAGTATTAAAAAAATTGAAATAGGAAATTGAAATCTTTAACTATGGCTCTAATATCCTGGATAATACAAGCACATTCCCAAGGGAATCTAATTCGGAAACACCCAGGGATAGGGCTGTCAAAAAAAACCCGCGAACCGTGAATCCGAACCGGACCAAACCGAACCGTAGGCTTTGGATTGGGTCCGTGGATTAATGGTCCGGACACGGATTGAAAAATTAGAAAACTGTACTTCGTGGTTCGGTCCATGAATTTTCATAAAAGAACCGTGGATAAACCAAACCGGACCGTGAGAATTTAATCAATTAAAAAATATATATTTATATATATAATATTGGGATAAGAATTATAATTAAATATATTATTCTTAATTTTATATCCTAAATAGGAGAATGTGGTATAACTGAAAAGTAAAGGTGCAAATTGTAATTAAAATTGTAATTTTGCTTGCACGTATACTAGGTACTCCTGGACTCAGGACTGGTTGTGGTGAAGACTTTTGTTTACTCGCTTTATATTATGTTGTTTCTGCATCTTTTTACTATTGCTAGTGGTACTCTCTTGAATGTGAATCTCTTTGAATCATTTTGAAGCAATGTTGTTGGTGACTTGGCGTTGTTTATTAAAACTTAAAAGCTACTAATGAATTTGTTCCAAAATTACATTGAGAATGTGAATGAGAAATATGTTTTAATTTTTAATTTTGTGGAATGTTATAATCCGTAGATAAGCTGTGAACCGAACCGTGATTTTTTTGATTGTTTCGGAACCGGACCGTAGACTTTTGGTTTGGACACAGATTGCCTTACATTGGACCGTAGAATTTTGGTTCGGTCCTCGGATTCATACCAATCCGCACCAAATCGGACCGTTGACACCCCTACTCAGGGAGATAAGTTCTTTGTTGTCACTTTCAGGCCTAGTTTTCCGAAAAAACATTTCCAACCCAATTGCTAAAATCATGTTGATTTTAGCAAAAGAGTTCACCAGGAGTACTTTAATTTGGTGCAGAAAAAATTGAAAAATTATACATGGAACCACTACATTGTTTTTATTTTAAATACCATGATTTTAGCACCTGGTAGACTCATTTGCTTGATTTTAGCAACTGGGTTGCTAAATTTTTTTGGAAAACTAAGCCTCAATTTGTACAGAGTGAAGGTTCATCACTTTGGCCATCAAACAAGCTTCTCTAAAAGCCATAGCTTCACAGACCAAGGCTGGAGGTCCACCAACTTTGAATTTCTTCCCATCAATTAAGTCCCCCTTATGATCCCTTATGAAAACTGCACCAAAACCATCTTCAGATTCCTTCTTCCAAGAAGCATCACAATTAATCTTCACTTAGTACATATCAGGAGGCTTCCATTTACCAGCATTTGAGGAGGGGAATTTAGAGCCATAAGACTGAAAACCAACAGGTTTGAGCATGAGAGATTAAATTTCATCCTAAGCTTGTTCCATCTCCAGAACAATATTCTTGACAGCAAGAGAGATTGAATTTCATGCCAGCTATTGGGGCTAATTATTCCTACCCACGGATTGTAGTTGGACCGGGATATTTAATCCAGGTCCAAATTTTATCCAGGCTCTAACCCCCCCATCCAAACAAACTCTTAGGTAGGGATAGAGAGAGGGAAAGAGCAATTCCTGTGACTGTATTTGGCATTTGGACTCTTTGATTTCAGACTTGGTATTTGGATCAAAGAATTGTTGCCAAATTTATGCCAAAAGTAAAAGGAGAAAAAAGGAAGAAGAAAACATGCGTAATTTTTTCCTCCACAAGTTTATGCGAGGAGGAAAGGAGTTCCACCAATACTCCAAGCAAATACCAGCAGGTCTGAAAAGAAAGCCCTCAAAATTCAGCATCAATATTCAATAACATAAGTTCCTTTACGTCCACAGAGAAGCTGAAGGATGATACTAGTGTGCCTGGACAAAATCACAAAACCAAGAGACAAAATACAAAGTAGAAAAGCTGATACCAGGGCGAATAGCGCAAGTTTTGTCCACAGAGAAGCACAAGGACCAAACATGAGCTTTATTATACAAATATAATCTCCGCTATCACAGTACCATATTAGTGTATTCCAGTACTATATACTCCATCAAACAAATGAAATATGAATGTGGTAAGCTAAAGAAAACAAAACTGGAAACTGTATATATGTTGCCACAAGCTGAACAGACATGTAATGCTACGACTATCTATAACACACTATGATTTAGGATTTCATGAAGAAGAATCATCGATTAAAAAACAACAGACCTCAATGAAGTCAAACTCCCTCTGTTCATTAGCGATTTGATCGAAGAGACTGAAACTGGGCAGCTAATGTGTCATAATCAGGAAGCTTGGGATGAACATGACTAGCTTTCTTCAGAGAGCTCTCTCTAGATGGAAGCTCCCCACTCGAAGTTGAGTACTTTGGACTTTCAGTGCCGGCTGGTGTTACCGTCCTGAGAGGACTGGATGGTTGTTCCATTGCTGATGACTTAAGATTATCATTGCGAGTGGAAAAATTAGATTCCTGCCTCGGCTTAGAAGCTGGTTGTTTTGCTGAAGACTGCACATTACTCGCACGATTGGACGGTGGTTCAAATGCTGATGACTTAAGATTATCCTTTCGCATGGAGTCACTTGATTCAGGCATTGGAGTAGAACCGGATTGTTTTGCTGCTCTTGGTTCAGGATAACTTCTTCCCAAATTACTCGAGTATTCTGTTCGGTAACTGGGATTAGTTGGAGTTTCAGACGGATAGGAACTCCTTGAGTTACTAAACTCTGTCTTTGGCCTGGAAGTTGACTGTTTTTCAGCTCTTGGCTCAGGACTTTTCCGGTGAACTGACTTTCCTGTTTGGGATCCGAGATTAAGTGGAGTCTCTGAATCATGGGAACTTCTTGAGGGTGTCTTTCTGGCATCAACTTCAGAATTCGGCTCTGATGCCTCAGAGCCAACTGTCGCTTTCGAATGAGAACTCCTACCAGAACTAGGAGTAGCTTTTGTCCTTCGGGACAAACCACTTCCCCCACGGCCTGTACGGTTGAACGTTTGTTGGGGGATATCCTCCTCGGAATCATTATCTTCAGAGTCAAAAAATGTGACTGGAGCTCTTAACCTTAATTTGTTATCCACTTCTTTGGTAGATTTTGAACGGTTTGGTTCTTTTCTGCTGCTCAAATTTTGTCGTAGGAGTTCTTCTTCGAAATCATCACTATCCGAATCAGAATCTGCAATTGGAGTGCCCAAGCTTGATTTGGTTTCCATTTCTGCTCTTACTCCAGATTTATAAGAACTCTTGACTGAAGGAATAGAAGGGGAATTCTCAATAGAAGTTACACTATCCTCAGCTTCTTGTTTAAATGATGATGCATCACCTGATGGACTCTTACTGTAAGGCGGATGCGGATAACCCTTATGCCGCAGGCCACCAGTCAACGTTCCAAACTTCAACTTGTTCCCGCTTTCCGAACTTGATTGCCGGAGCAATTCATCGTCTTTCATGTTATTTGATGATTTGGGGGTAAAGGTGTTGTTTGAAGCCTTAACTTCATTATCCAATGAAGGCCTTGACGTTTGAGCAAACTGATGATTTTTTCTTTCTCCCGCCTGATTGTCAAATGGTTCACCGGTAATGTCATTTGAAATCACCTGGAATTCGGCGAGTTTGGCTGATGACTGATGAATTGGCTTCTCATCAAAACCAAACTTGCTTTGAGCTTGACCACTGAATTCTGTTCCCTGTTTGTTTACCTGAACCCACTCATCATCAGAAGAATAGGTAAAATCTTCCTTTCTATCAGATACTGAATCACCTTTTTCTGTGAGGAACGACCCTGTCAACCCATGACTCTCACGCTGACTATGATTTGGGGTTCTGAAGAAAATATTCTCTCTCTGACGAAGAGTACCAGGATCTGTTTTCCGATCAAGCCTAGAACTGTCCACTTCGTCCTCACTTTCTGAACTAGGTCCTTCAGACTCATCAAAAGTCAAAGGCGAAAACTCATTCGGTTTTGCAGATTTTGTCGAGCTTTCATCAAACTTGGGAGGTGAGTGCCCCTCTACAGAAACGTGTGCTTCTGAGGGAAAATTTTCCAATACTCCACTCATATTCTGCTTTGGGCTCCAAGTGTCGGTATCAAATTGTATATGACTGGGTGATTCTCTAACTGGAGAGGTGGGATATGGTTCAAATTGTTGCGTAGCATCATTTGGTGTATCAAAAACATTGACATGATCATCATCTGAAACAGGATCATCAAAGACAACAGCAGCATTGGAATAAGAGCTTGTTTTTGCAGTGTCTGTGTGTACGTTTTCGGGGTGGAAAGGGTCCTCACTGCCACCTGTTTCATACTTGGGGTTACTAAAAGATGAAACATCATAATCATCCCCACGGCTGCTTGAATGTGAATGAGAGGAAACACTGCTACCTTTTTTCCAGATACTTTCTTCAGCAAAATAATTGAAGCTATCGGACTCCATACCCACTTGCCCCCTACTAAAAAATTCAGCTCCAGACCCAATAGATTGTTCGTTCATATTCATTCCAGAAAATCCTGTACCTGTCTCGCCTTTGTCGGCCTCCTCTGAGCTGTATTGTGAATGTGTATCTCCCTTTGTACGTGAACGAGAGGAAACACTGCTATTTTGCTTTCTGATGCTTTCTTCAGCAAAATAATTGAAGCTATCAGTTTGCGTCCCACTGTGCCCACTAATCACAAATTCAACATCAGATCCAATAGACTCTTTCATCAAATTATTTCCAGAGAATCCTGCACTCCTCTCTGCTTTTACGGCCTCCTCTTCCAACGGGCTAGTTTGTGAATATCTAGCTCCCTTTAGGAAATCCTTCATCAATTTGTCGATGTCTTCATCTGGGTTATCATGGTCATTCTTTGTGGGTCCTTCATCTCTTGAACTGGGAATATTTGACTTCTGTGATTCAGTGGAATACTGCGCACGAATTGAAAGTTCTGCTGCAGCTCTAGCAGCCATACTTGCTCGTTCTGCTGACTCCGCAGCTGCCTGTGCTGCAGCTGTTGCATCTTTAAATTCCATATTCCAATGCTTCCTATCGGTTGGGAAAGAATTCCCATCTCCAGAATACGAATGCCTGATGTCCATCATCTCAGATTTGGTTCCTGTAAAATCAGGACAGGCGGTATATTTAATGAAAAAGATACACAAGGAAAATGCTAACATAAAATTACAAGCATGTAATATTTGATGAATAACTCCTTAACCTAAAGGCCTCACTCCAGGGTGATGAGGAGTTGGCATTGGTGCTTGAGCACCACTCTCAGAACTTGTTGATGGCGGCCTCGTGTTGTGCTCGAAGTTTACAGGTGCATTGGGCCTTTGTTCAGGGGTTGGCGGAGCCTGAATATTAGAAGGTGGAGGTTGGACAATAGAAGGTTCTGTTTGCATCCTACTGGCCTTCTCAAATGTATTTGGTCCATTCTGCTCAATTCAGTAAACAAGGCACAGATGTCAAATTGAAACCTTTATCACAGATGTCATATTGAAACCTTTATCGAACTATGGTAACTCTTAAAAGGTATTTATACTCTTGGTCAAATTAACCATTCTGGACATCACTAATCCTCAATGGTTGTATTGCATTCCCTTTTTAGATGATGTTCAAAACTTTTTGTACATGAACCAATTGAAATTTTTGGATTGGTGAGAAAAAAATCTTGAATTTCTTCCCCAGAAAATACATAATTTGCTTATCCAAATGAAGGGTACGACTGCCTGAAAACAACCAAGAATATCAGACGAGGGAGTACATTTTATAGGATGCTATAACAAGTTACAAGTAATGACCAAATATGTTTAGAGTTTGACTTATATCTTACCAACAAATCGGCATGAGGCTTTAACTCTGTCTCTCCAAATGATTTAGGATCCCATTTGATGTTATGTTCCTCTGCGATTGCACTTAAGATCTTGATTTTTGTTGGCCCATCAGGCGCATTGGCAGATAACTTCTCAACTAGCTGAAACGGAATGTATAAATATTGTGATTAAGACCAACAAACGACTGGACTTTTACTTAGGCAATCTAGTGAACATCCTATACAGTCTCAGTTTCAACAATTGAGGAGAGATGGGCTAGGAAAAGCCAAGGGGCCTTACCAATCGGCTTACACCACACTGAGGTCGCAGCTCAGTAGCTGCAGAAACGAATTCTTTCCCATATTTTGCAGTAAAATTCTTGCGGACGTCTTGGAGTTCTGGTATATCTGCACATCTTGGAGTGGCGAACACTACACTTGTAATTGCTTCCTTCAGATCAATAGGGCAATTCCTATAAAAAGATTAAACTGTCAACATATTGTAAATTTTCCCCTAGTATGTTGCCCATGAATGTTAACAGGACAAGCAGTAAAATTATATCCTCTCACCCTATAATTTCACATCCAACTTATCACAGTAAAACCAGCACACCATATCACAGGCTAGTTTTATGAAATAGAATAAATGCATTTACTCCTTGCACCTTATCCCCCACATCTATAGCACAAACATCTCTGTCCAACAAGATGACAACGGACAATGAAAGGGACATCTAAGATCCCACCTTGAAATGATGTGGGTCTGAAATAAGGTGGAGTACCATTTTCAGAGAGGACCGGCTGACCCCAACCCCCTACTCCTCACTTCACCCATGAAAGAACGCAAAAAAAAAAAAAAATGTCCAAGTCAAATCGTCTCTTTTTCCAGTAAAAGAAGACCGAAGTATGTTATAACTAGGGATCCAATCAATTGATTCTTTCTTTAGTCAAGTTGGCCGCAGAAAACTTCAACTGAAACCCAGAGTTATTAGTATCAGAACATGCAAGTTATGCAAATGCACAAAACAATCTGATAATAAATTAAACAAGTAAATTGCAATAGTTGGAGATCACAAATGGTAACAAAAGTAACATACTTTTGAGACTCAATAATTGGCAAGCGGGCAGCAATAAGCTCACAGTATATCTCAAGGAGGTCATATGCTGCCAACGTCTTCTCCTCCCTGACTACATGTTCAACCTGAGATGCAGAATTCGAAACAAAACAAATTATTGAACATTCACCCTCCAAATCAAAAATCACAGCACATGTCCAAGGAGATGAAAAAAAAAAAAACTCAAAATGCCATTGGTACTATTTGCTACTATATTCTGGACCCAGAAGAGCAAAACAAGTGCATAGTGTGTCTTTTTCAACAAAAAAGATTACTTTATTTTGTGTTTGTATTTATCCCCTTTGCCAATTATGCATCCATTACCAGAAAGCAAGACAAACCGAAATCCACATGAAGAACGACTTGGTATTGTGAATCAAAAAACCTTACCCTGATTCTCGCAGACTGATCCTGCCCAGACTCTAGCAATTGAGCCACCTCCCTCTTCATCTGCTTCAATTGCGCATCTTTTTTGTTCTTCAACAGCTTCAACCGTGACGTTGCAAGCTTCAATGAAGTTTTGCTGCATCAATAATTCAGTCCACACAATTAAACACAGACATCCAAACTATAATCCTAAATAATCATTATTTTGCCAAAAAAATCAAGAGATGATCAATATAAGTCACCAACACACACAAGAACACCAAACCGACCGTCCAAACCGACCGTCCACAGTCCGATTAAAGCCGCGTATGGATTACGGAGATTGATACATAAACACATACACATATATCACCAAATCATCATCCAAATCAAACAAACACTATAACCAAACCCTAAGAATTGCTCCATGTAATTTTCACTGCATATACATCTACGTCTCCATATACGTATACGAACAAGACTTAAGGGAAATTGAAAGAGATTACCATTTGGCGGGCTTGAAGCTGCGATGAAGCATAATTGGCAACTTTCGATCGAATTTTTTAGGTTTCGGTTATATGATTGGAGCAACTTAGAGACGAAGAAAGGAGAAGAATTACAACTATTGGATTGAGAATATTTGGGAGAGGAGAGAGAGAGAGAGAGAGAGGGTCGATTCGTCTACCGAATACCTTTTGCCGGTATTTAAAGATCTGGTATAAAAAAATATATATAAAAATGGGAAATTTGGGACCGGGTTGCAAGAAACAACTGAGAAAGGACGTGAACGACTTTTTTGGGGGTTTTATTTCGACTAATTACCATTTTAGACTCTTTTTTAAATCGTTACCATTTTTTACCTTTTTGGTTTTTTATTTGAAAATATTTGTTTTTAACTTTACCGCGTGTGATTGGTAAAAGAGAAAGTTCCGGGGAAAGTTCCGCGTGTGATTGAAAAAAAAATAACTTGAAAATTTTGGAAATAAACGTGTTTCCAACGGCCTCATTCAGTTGCACGTAAAGGTGCAAAAAGGACGGGAACGTTTAACGTTTGTGCATTTTTCTTATGTTCAATTAGCAAGAAAGTTTTGGGATTCATGTGTCTAACATTTCAGTTAAAATTAATTTCCTTCAAAATATGTTCTTTAAATAACTTATTTTGTAGGAATCTTACACCTCTATTAATTTCTTTGAAATTTCTTTTACCAAATGAACACATAAAGTAAAGTATTTCTTAACAAATGTACGGAGCCAAAGAGGGGAAAATTGGGAAAAGTAAAGGAGTGAAAAGCTGTACATAAATTCTTTTTTTTTTTTTGCTGAATGTAAATAATGGAAATACCCATTAATTGTTTAATTAAATTAATTATTGTCATATGATTGACTTGTTTTTCTTGTTATATGATAATAATCTTGTGTCAAGAGCACTAACGTTTAATATTGATATATAATAGTGGTTAATTGTACGCCATTGAAAGAGAATATTCCTAACATTACCTAAATAATTAGAGAGGTTCACGTTTCTTACGGTGCTTCAAGATTACTGGACCATGTCTCTATTGGACGTGTTACGCGTAAATGACTAGGCAATGAATGCCGGACTACACCCCACTCAACTACATCACCGACACCGGTCTACGTGGCATACCGGTCTATGTGGCACTGCATGATTTATTTTTTTCAAAAGACAATAAGTTTATTCAAAAAACTTGATAATGGGTACGACAAGTAGGGGGAGAGGGGAAGGAAATTCAATCAAAGGTTGAACAAAAAAAACAAACAAAAACACCAAACAAGATTGAAATCATGACACTGCATAATTAGTACTAGAAGAACAAACACTTTGAAACTACTTTGTAATCACCTATCATGAAATGCCATGAAGGGTGGTGTGGTCGGCGGTAGATAGTAGCGGATCCACAAATTTGATTTAGTGGGGGCACTCAATTGACCATATCGAGAAAACTTGTTCATTATAGAAAATATGCTACCGATATCCGAAAAAAGAGTACCGATAACCGTGATAGTATATTTATATCTGTTATTGTTTGCAATATTATAATAACCAATAAATTTTATAATATTGTTTGCAATATTATCTTTTGGCTAATGGACAGATGTTAGTAAGACCGTACCCTTTATAATAAACAATAAAGTTTATACCCAACCACACTACCAATTTATAAATTAACAATCCTAAATCAAACTACAATGGAAGAAAATCGATGCATGGAATGAGATAAATTTAATTATTTCCAATTTATATTCAAACGTTATATTTCAATTTTGGGTGTTATTTAAATACTTATACGTTCACTCAAAATATATAGGGCAACAAATGAGATTTTCTAATTTTGAGTGAAGACACATGACCCCACGTACTCCCATGCGAGTCCACTCGTTATATATGGTGGATTGTTGTGTCCCATTATTGCATGAAATTAAAGCATGTGGGGTCATTCAATTTGCTTTCCTTGCAAGTTGATAAACCTTAGGGGGTGTTTCGCTAACAAAAAACTATTTTTTCCAAACACCAAGACAGATCATTCTCTCACAACACATCACATAAAAAACAGTGAAAAACCAGTTTATTCAAAAACTGGGTTAGTGGATCCATTTGAGGAACACTGGAATTAATTGAAGTAACGAGCCTCCCAATTACTGGAACTGATACTAGCGTTGAACCCGTGCATAGTGCATGCATAATGTATGTATATGGCATAATAGGTGGCAGGTGGACCCTAATCATACACACATAACATATCTAGCATAAGATAATGTTAGCATGTTAACATTAAAATTTAAACAGAATTTGTAGTTTCCTGGTGTTAATGCCAATAACTAAACTGCCAATTGTTGAAAAAAATAGTAAGTAAACTGAGATCTAAATATAAGCAATAAATTTGAAGAAAAAAAAAACTCATGGTAGGGTAGCGGTTTTATTTTATTTTATTTTTTCGATCGGCAGAGAATTGCTACACAAACTCTTGAGTGGCATAACTTTGAGAGGAAAATTGAACGTATTGATATGTGAATGCAATTTTTATTGGAACTAACCTTTGTGCACTGGATGAGGAGTGTAGAAACCAAATGTTGTAGTAGTAAATTGAGTAAGAACACGGCCTCTTACGTACTTTAATCAAAATCTAGAGAACAAAAAAATAGGAACACCATTACCAATGCAGAAATATCGGAATGAATTACACAAAACAAACAGAAAATCATATTCGAACTTTGCTTTAGTGTAGTTGCAGCGCGACAGTTGTGGGTAGTAGAAATGCATGGAGGAGGAGGAAGGAAAATCATATACATGTGATTTAAATAGGGAAATGATAATGCCAAAATTATTTTTGTTTGTGCCAAAACTGTAGTGCACAAAAGACTTGTACCTTGCACATGGTACAAGGTTTTTAAACACAATATTTTTGGCACAAACAAAAACGGTTTTGGCATTAACACTACCCTTTAAATATATCTGAATTCAATGGAAATAAAAGTTCTTGTCATACTGTAATTCTTTAATCAATGCATAGAATTAAATAATCTTGAACGATGGAAATCCAATCACACAGAACAAAGAACACAATCAGTCGAGACACGGATTTACGTGGAAAATCATAAATGGGAAAAAATCACGGGAAGGAATCATGCACTATAATCATTGTGAGAGTACAAGTAATCTTACTCAATGTTCATGTATCCTCACTATGAAACCTAAGACCTATTTGCCGAATCCATGTTAATCACATCTCTGCACAATCGCCGAATCTTGAATTCTCGAACCTTCCAAACTATTCTCCACGAAAATGGCTTAATTCCAAAATTGAATGTTGATGATGAATGAATCTCTTGAAGTTGAATGATTTGCACGAAGAATCTATGTTCTTCAATAAACTTCAAGACACATGAAACTCTAGCACTCAAATGCCTTTAAATGTGGGAAAGAGAGTGTAAGAATAAGAGAGGCGCTCGATCAATCTAATGGCAAAGTATCTATAGAGAGGTCAAACGAAAGAACTCGCCAACCTCGCTTGAACGGAAACAATCCAGTCCTAGTCGCTCAACCATCTTGCTCGAGCGAACCTGTTGCTTCTTGAGCGAAATGCACATCTCCAAGTATTTTGTTTCCTTAAGCGAAATGCTATTTCTTTAAACAAAATGCAAATCTCCAATTTTTTTGTTTCCTTAAACAAAATGCACATCTCTAACTATCTTATTTTCTTATTCTCAATTTCCTTTAATCCACAATCGAGCTTTTCCTAAACGCGATAAGTCTATCTTCTTTTCGAGTCACAATCTTCCCATATTTCTTTCTAAATCATAGAACCACTTGACTAATAACTACCGCACTCAAATGCAATAAAAATCAAAACGATTCCCTTCCACACCTCAACAAACGCTCTAAAAAAACATAAAAAAAAAAAAAGAAATACAATTTGATAAAAAAGGAATGCATGAAAATGTGTGTTTGGTCATAAACGTGACAACCAACAAGAGAGCTCGGCCGATGAAACTTATACATACAATCAAATCTGAATAGGAAATTTAAATTTATGTAAAAGACTGTGTTACTTGGGAGTTAGTTTCAATAAGGCTTACTCTGAGATTTATAGGGCCTAAAACGAACTTGTTGGAATGGCTCCTAAAATTTACATTTTTGGAGTTTTACCCTAATCTTTTATCAGTGTACTAAAAAAATAATTTTCTATATTCGTACCCCAACATTTTTATCATTATACTAAAACAATTATATTTTACCCTTATGTTTTCACCATTAGACAAAACTACCAAATTATATATAATTACTTTCTATTTTGCATTTAGGTTAAATAATTTTCTCTATTTTTTATAGGCCGAGTCGGGGTAAACACAACCCCTAAATGGGGCAGAACAAGAGCACCCACAAATTATCCTGCCTAGCAAGGTCGGGCGTTATACTTTTGAGTTGGTGTATGGCAAAACCCAATCCGCCCGCCCTGTCCCATTGCCATCATAGGAAAAATGGGGTGATTTATGTCTTAATTAAAACGAACTATGCTAACTAAACTAAAGTTGTGAGAAGATAGGGAGAAAAATCTAGGTTTTTTAATCTTCTTTTTTGCTACTAGAGATTGGGTTAGCTATTTAGACAGGGTTAACATTCCTACCAATAATTGTCAAGAAAATATTCATGATTTTTCAATTGGCATAGCCTATCTAATAATAGCTCTAATACGTTTCTTGTTGATACACGAGGCATCTAATAACACGATTCATCTTATGTTTCATAACCTCTCACAATCACTCCAACCATCGCAAGATTGGTGTTTGATATATATCGAGAATGCAGACATGAAACATGTGAAGAATATTGAAACCAATTTCATTGAATTGTACATTAGTCGCCATCCTTGATTTCCAAGTTAGTTAAAAATTGTTGTAACTTAGCCAAACGATCAAAAGGAACATTTTATTATATTTCATTAGTACAACAAGATTAGTAACAAACCAATAAATTTGACCAGAGCCTAGACCAAGATCAATAAATTCTCACACATCCAATCAATTGGTACATTTCCCACAACATCCATTCGAAAGCATCGATACGAAAATATTTTATTAAAACGCTTCGAAAGTACTTTACTTGAATACGGTACCCAAATGTGATCACCAAAGTATCATTGTTTAGTTGAATAGACCACCCCACCTCTGAGCGATATCAAGAGTGTTCCGGAAGATGTAGAAAGACACGAGTCCCCCAGCATAGGTCACAACATTCGCAGCTTTGCAATTCAGCCCATGCAGATTTCTTCCTATCACAATTGCAAATGGAAGCCTTACCACGGTGATCAATATGCCAACTTTCAGCTCCCCCAGGCCAATTGTAACCTTGTCCCACGCGACACCGAGGCTGAAATAGACCAGGAACAACACCACCATCGTCGCGGGCTTTCGACGAAATCCGTTCTGAGCTCCAGCCCATGCAAACCAGGAGCAGAGGCCGACGATCAAGGAAGAGAACAGGAGGTGCAAGTTCGTCGCACAAGCCACAACGATCAATGTAGGTTTAGCCGGCACGCCCTCGATGAACCGGAAATATAAGATCATCACATGCAGAAAGGCTGGGGCTGCCACACCAAAGAACAAGAAGGACAATAAGGAGGGCAGCCCACGGCGGGCAATGGCTGCCGTCCACCATTTCCTAATTTTTGATTCCTTTGGCCTGTCGTGATCGTTATCGTCATCGTAGTCTTCATTACTGGTGTCCTCCTTGTCGTCCTCAACATAGTCGTCCACATCGGGACCGACGTCTCTGATACGTCGGCGGAGGTTCTCGGTTGCCATCAGGTGATTTTAGGAACAGAGCTTCCATGTGGGTGGGGTTTATATTAAGGTGAAACCCGGGCTAGGAAGATAAGGTCAATGAGTCAAATGACAATCCTTTTTCTTCTCTGTGGCGTTGCATAATTCTAGTAAAGTCAAAGCTGTCAAATACCAAAACAACGATCCATACGTACACCGGCAAAAAAGCAATCGAAGTAGTACTATTTTCTTAATTTCAAAAAAAAAAAAAAAAATGCTACGGACACGAATGAAATTGCGTATATGCAAACACAAAGTGTGTGGAGACCACAAGACGTGTGTGAACTCTACATATAATGCGTGAGACTCACCAGGCCCGACCCTGGGATTTTCGTGGCCCCAGACCAGAATGTGAGATTGGCCCTATGTTTTTTCTAAAAGACAAAAGTTAGAGAACCAAAATTAACTTCAAATGATAGATACTTTGTTTTTGTTTTTGTAGTTTGTGTAGTTTGATAAAATATAGTTTTCAGTTGTAATTTTTTATTGTTATTGCAACAATCAAAAAATAATTGAAATCAACAAATTGATACGAACATTTTATGGATACGCACAAAGTTTTTTATTTATTTTTTCCCTAATAATGACACTGACCAAATATTTTTGAGAAAGTTGGCAAACAATATGGATGCAATGGAAGTATATATTCACAATTGAATTCTTATAATATGGTAGTTTTGAACTTAGAACAATAGTGATATCCTTAATTGCATATTTTAGCATCTATTTCGACTATTTTAGTCAAGAGGTATATAAAATTAAATAATTTAACCAAACCACAAAAAAAAAAACTATAAATACATTTAATAAAGGAAACCCCTCTAATTCGACTATTTTAGTCAAGAGGTATATAAAATTAAATAATTTAACCAAACCACCAAAAAAAAAAACTATAAATACATTTAATAAAAGAAACCCCTCTAACCTTTTACACTGGAAATCTGATGGGAAGAGGGGGGGAAAAAAACAAAAAAAGGAATAGACGGAAAAGCCATGAAAAAAAAAAAGAAAGAAAGGAAGAGAAGTTAAAGCAAACTAGTAACATAGGGAACAA
The DNA here is from genome assembly GCA_020921065.1 of Vaccinium darrowii. NCBI lineage: Eukaryota > Viridiplantae > Streptophyta > Magnoliopsida > Ericales > Ericaceae > Vaccinium > Vaccinium darrowii. The sequence continues at coordinate 38,025,400 of CM037158.1, forward strand.
AAAAAGAGGCCTCCTTGCAAGAATCGAACTCGGGCATAATCCCTAGAAGGAGGGAGCTTTTCCGCTAAGCCACATACTACTGTTGTTGTAGTTGCGCTGCATCAATTATTTATTACATTCTAACACGTATATATCTAGTTGGGGCCCCTATTTTCGGCCAAATGTTGGGGGCCCCAGACCCGAGCCTACTGGGCCAATGCCCAGGGCCGGGCCTGAGACTCACGTGTATCTCGGATGGCTCTAAATCTATTCATGTATGAACTTGCGTACTCTTGACTCTATATTTGGCATTGCTCTTTTCTTCTTCACCACCAGTACTGTTAGTACATACTGCCTCCGCCACAACCAAATCCTGCCACCACGACCACCATCTCTACCATCTATCCACCACAGCATCACACATCTCCAATATGAAACCACCACCCATCGGCCACGCCATCACACACTACTACAATAATAGATAAAGGTCACACCATGGAAATCACAATGATCACACTTTTAGAAAAAGCGTGATAAAGATTTGTCGGTCAATTTTTTCATGTCAGCTTAAGTGAAAAACTGAGATGGAAAATTGCGCTCAATTGTTTTTATCTCGGTTTTATTAGAAGTGTGATTGTAATTCCGGGCGCTTAAATTTTTTTATCTCGGTTTTATTAAAAGCGTGATAAAAGATTGTCTTGCGCACGGTCCCTGTTTTGGCGAGATAAAAGAAGGGCGACGCAAATTTTTTTAGTACTATTTAACTTTCCCTCATCCCTCCACTGCCACGTCTGTCGCCTCTAACAACGATCGATTAGCAGCAACATTTTCCTTAGCTCCGACTTCTCTCACGCCGCCGGCCTCTCTGTTGCTTCCTCCCACGTACTGCTCCACTCTCGCCCTAGCTCAGCAATCAGGTATTTCGCTTGCTCTGACTTCTCTCTCGCGCCAGCGCCTTCTCCATTGCCCCTTCCCCTCTCTCTTCCTCTCTCTGTGCGAATCTGTATTTTGTGTAGAAGTTAGGGTTTTGTGCTTTGGCTTTGTTGAACTGTAGAGTCTTGAGGATTTTAGGGAATTGCTAAGGAATCATCTGAGGGAATTGCTAAGGAATCTGTGTTTGCTATTGGTTTTACGGAATTAATAATCCATTGCAAAATCAAAATTGGCTCAAGACTCTACAATTAGCTTTGACCTCTCTTTTTTTGGCCCAATGACTTGTTTTCTTTGGAAGTTACTGCTGCTGTGACTTTGATGTGAAAACAGTTTGCTAGATCTGGATTTACCTTTAGTTTGACTTGTAACGAGCAGGATTTTCATACTCTGTCTTAGGTTCACATGTAATCATGTTTTGAGTAGTTTTTGGCTTAAATAAGATGTTTTAGTGTTCTATCTTTACAGCAAAGACGTGTGTAGCATGGTAAAAGCACGCAAGGATTTGATTACTATGCAGTGTTCAACTATAGCTCTACCGAGTGAGAGTTTGGTGAAACACGTGGTCGGAAAAATTTGTTGTTCAGCTTCTACTTTTTTTAGCATGTAAGTTATAGTTCTATTCTATCCTCTATCAAGTTAACTTCGATCAAGCAGAGTTTTGTCTAGTGGCAAGCAAATTTATTTTGATGTCTGTTACTGAAAGAAGCTTCTAGGGTTTGGGAGGGGCTCAACGTATGGAAACATCATAATGAATTATTTGAATAGGTGAAATAAGGTCCTAGTTGCTGCAGGACAAATTAATATGCTTTTTATATGTGCATGTTTGGTTAATTGATTTGGTAAACTTTATCATTGATTCTCGTAATAGAAGTCTATTGTTTCAATTGCCCAAGTTTGCATAGTTCTGATTTTTGCATTGCTTAGCTTTCCAGTTTGAAACTCTTAAAGGTTTTTTTCTGCAGTCTATAGTTGGTGCAATTTATGCTTGATTTCTTTTCTATCTGCTTGTTTATGTATATGCTTGTATGAAAGGTCACTGCCGTGAGAAGACACTTGAATCGTTGAATGTCAATTATACATAAGCTAGGTATGTAAGAGTTATTGAATACATCTTTTCAATGGTTGTAGAAGTATGTAGAGGTTATATTTACAGTTTCTTTCATTGCCAGACAACTTTATTGGGATATCAAGGCTGACAATATGGATAGAAGATTTGCATTTTGTCAACCCTTGCCTCCTTAGTGGAAAATTTAAAGATAGTGAAACCTTAAAGCCCAGATTTCTTGGAAGTGGGCTAGAAGATGTCAAGAATGACCAATTGCTTTTGGTTCCTTGGAATATTGAGTAATTTTCCTAGCTCTATACATTGTTCCTGTCTAGTAGTGTCACTTATGATAATTTAGGCATTATGGGTCATGCTTATGCAATGGCCTTGTGTAAAAAAATGTCTTATCAGTATTCCTTTTTCCGATGTGTTAATTACTCGATTCTAGTTGTTTGGGCAGAGAAAAGCCCTAGTTCTACATCTCTGTGGTCGGCTTCTCTCTCCTAGTATCTCTCTCTCTCTCTCTCTCTCTCTCTCTCTCTCAGAATCTCTTGTTTTGGTCTGGATCTACAAACACTGTTGTATATCTCGTTTTGGCTAGAGAAAAGCCCTAGTTCTCGGGATCTACTTCTCTATTGTTGGCTTCTCTCTCTAGGTATCTCCCAACTAACAAATCTGAAACGATACGTAGAGAGGGTCCCCAAATTTTTTGTTTATTGTATTGAAAGCACTCAAGGGTTTCATCTCTAACTTCTAAAATGGGCTATTTTTAGCCCCTTGAAATTTGAAGTGGTGGACTTCATGGACACTTTAATCGAAGTCCGCCGGTTAGTTAAGTTCTGAAATTGGTTGGAGTTTTGTACCCTAAGCTTGTAGTTTTCCTTGAGTTACGTTACTAGGGCTTGAAATTGCTTGGATTTGTTGTGCTTGAAATGCCCAGTTGTTTATACTGCTGGTTCAGTTGTGCCACAAACTAAGATTAGAATATGTTATGTTCTTGAGTTTGTAGAAGTTTTCACTGAGCCCATCTATTATTTATCTTTGCTTCTTGACTGTATGATAATTTGTTCTAGCCATATTGCAGGTTTAGTTGTGGAGCTGTTCCTAAGGAGTGGTACATTTAAGTTCATCCTTATTAATGTTGGTGCCCATAGAGTTCTTACTTCTTCCCGTGAGAGGAGTACTTATATGTTTGAGCGTATGCCTGTTTTTTTCTTAGTTGTTTGCTCTATCATTTCTCTACTTGGTTGAATAAGAATGTTGATAGTAGCTAACTGCATCGATAAATAAATTGCAGTAAAGTATCTTATGTATGGTTCTTTTGTGTTCCTATCGGTAGTTCTATTGGTAGTTTCTGTGCTCATCTTCCTCTTGTTCTTGTCATTCTGAATTAGCCCTCTTTTAAAGTGACTCCTTAAATTAGGTTTTTCTGTGGTAATGCTAACCTAACCATGTGACTGGATTTCCAAACCATGTATGGAGGTGAATGGTGATTGTGGATGAAGAGCTCACGTGAAATTAGTGCAAGTTTTTCGCCTGGTAATTAAGTTAAATTATATTTGCTCTTTTCCAGTTTTTCTTATGTACCTAGCAGTGGTTTGCAATGAACTTTGGAATTAAATACAATTGGTAACGGGAAGCATGAGTCATTTATTTGAGCTAAGTGGAATGATTGTATCCCACAACTTAGTTATTAGTTGAATCATTAACATAAATACTTATTATGCAGCAATTCAAATCCAAATAATCAAGGTCTCCTAGCCAAAGTTAAAGGTGATTCTTCCGGTATAGTGTTTGTTCTATGCTTTCATGTTACATGGTTTGGTGAAAATGTTCATCTCGTACGTGTATTTTTTCCCTCAATATTATTGTGTACCAACTATGACAAGGTTTTCACTATTTTTTTTCCTTTGTATTCTTTCATGACATGTTATGGTTTCTGGTTGGGGTTTACATGTTTAAAACTTGGCTTTTTTCGTTTTCGGGGGGCGACCTTGGAATCTGTAGAACTCTTTCTAATTAGTTCTTAATTTATTTGGTTACTTCAGTACTCATGATGCAAAGGGAGCAGAGAAATTTGTTTCGGACAGAAGTTAGCTCTAAGGATCAATCAGAGCATTCACTCACATGTTCTTGATGATGGATTAAAATGGAGTGTCGATTAGATGGTCATGCTTCCAAGTGGGTTTGATAATGAATTCTTCAGGTTTTTACTCTCTTATTCTGCTCTTTGATTCCATGATTTATGTTTAAGCAGCTATTGTGGATATTTGAATTTATTGTCGCCAATGGGTTTATTAACCAATGCATTTTAATAATACTTGATCAAGACTTTGTGAATGTTGGAGTGATGACTTGGACTAAATTATTTAGTCTAAGTAGATTGTTTGTCTTGTGTGTTGTTCTTGTATGTGTGCAGTGTCCAAGTGATGCTCAAAGGCTTGATGATGCATTTCGAATATGTGGATTGAGGTACTACTCTCTGTGCGAAGTCAAAGTCTTGAAAGATCACTGATTGAAAATATTTTGCTGAGTGCATCTGTACAGAACTTGGGTTATAGATTGTACAGTTGTAGTAATCTTTCTTTACAGAACTTAGGTAATGGATTGTACAGTTGTGTTAATAACTGATTAGACCCATTTTATGGATATCCCAATTAAGTTGTAAACTTCTTTATTTTGTGTTGGTAACTTCTGTAAGTAGCTTGTAATTTTTTTTTATTGAAATTATGCTTGTTTTTTGTGTAATTGATGTATATTGGTGCAAATAAATAGTTCATATTAATTGAAGTAATATAAATGGTTGCAATATTTTTTTTTATATTGTGTTCAAGAAAAGATGTCACTTCTTTCAAATAAGTGAGATCTTAAATAAGAAAAGATCACGCTTATTTATTTTCTATCTCAGTTTTAACTATAAAAGATCACACTTTTTAGATGTGATCATATGCTACATTCAACCACGCTTTTAGAAGAAAAGTGACATCAAAAACCAAAAAAAATCGCGTAGAATTAGTTTTAATGTCGGTTTTTACACGAAAAGATTACGCTTTTTGACCGTGACTGTTGTTATGTTTCCATCACGCTTTATAAGCGTGATGGAAAAGAGTGATTTACCATGTCACCCGGATCCATCACGCTTTTATGAGTGACATAGAAAATGAAACATATTATGGTTTTTTGTAGTAGTGACATCTTCACCACCACTCATACACCGCCATCACTTTAAGATTGTAGTCATTAGTATAAATAAAAAAAGAACAATTAAGAATAAAAATAATCATCCTTTCTACCTTTGTATGACATCAAATTTTGCCTCGTCCATCACAATGATGACATCGTAATCATAATCACAATTACTACAAACAGAATATGAAACTTATGAATATTCCAAACACCTCACCTTTGTATATTTCTTTGTTTGTTGGTAGTTGAAATCCTATAGTACACAAAATAAAAATATGTTTGTGTTGTTGAGTTACTTGTAGGAAAGGTCAATATATTTATAGTTGACAAAGTCAGAACTTTGACCACCGTATCAGAAGAAGACACGCGGCCTCTACAGATTAGTGACACGTGGCAGAATCGTAAGTGGCCCCGCGAGAGCTACCCCCGCGAACAGCGACAAAAGGTGTACAAACTTCAAGATAAGATGCATCCGAGGGTGGGAGAGGATCCCGAGCCCGGGAAGGATAGCGCGAGTCCGAACAGGACGAGTAGCGCGATAGAGCAACTCGAATAAGAGTTAGCATTAGTCCGAACAGGACACATAGCGTGATAGGGGCGCAAATGTGCCCATTGGTGGCCCCTAATTTATTAATTATTACGCTCGTTTAATATATTACTTGGAGCTTAATACTCATTTTTCTTGTTTCAGGACTTACGGAACAATTAAATGGAACACGGTGCTAAATTGAGAAGTTAAGGGTGTTGATTGAATTAATTCAGAGCAAATTGGATTTGCACAGAGATTTGTAAATTTGGGTTTACGAGTGGGCCCAATGGTTCACTAGACCAACAAGGAATTGAGTTAGGGCCAGAAAAGAAGAATAAAAGAAGAGAATTGTTTCTCCTAAACTATTGTCGGCATATTATAACAAGGTGGCCACCAAATCAGTTTTGAAAGGGAATAGTCGTGAAATTTAGGAAAGGAATTTTGGGCGGCCCATGTATAACTCTCGGTGGCACATTATAAAAGGAGGCAGCAGGGTTTGGAAAAGGCATCACTTATCCGACGCATAACAGAAGAAAGCCGCACGAGGCTGCGGCTAGGAATTGGAGTTTAACTCCATGATCGGTTAACGCTTTGGCTAGGGTAACGAGGATATCTCTCCGAGTAACATGATTGTTTAGATTTTTAGGGATTCTATTCAACATCAGTTGTGCAACTTGGATAATTCATTATTTTTATGAAAGTTTTTATTCTTCCAATCTTCATATTGTGTTTGTATTCATAATATCGAACACCGTTGTGCAACCGTTTTCAATGTTTCGGGATAATTTCTGAGATAGATTATACGACGTGAGACGGGTCGTGCCGCCCGTTAAGTCCGGTGAGACGGTCCGTGCCGTGTTGAGATAGCCTATACGGAGTACGAATCTTGTTAATATTTTTGGGGATTATCGATAGGATTTACTACCCTACGGTGGTCTGGTTGTATGTTGAATAGAACCCTAGATTTCGCTGCAATTATATTACGAGGGAAGGTTGAATCGGAAACCCTAGTCCTTTCTCTCACTTGTTTTTAAACTTTAATCGCTTTCTAGTTAATTTTAGCTTAATCATTAGCTTGATCAATTCAAAACTAAATTTCTCTTGTTCTCCGAATTAGATTAGAAATTAATTGAAAGTACCGCAACTTAGCTTTTTACTCTCCGTGGACGATCTCGGACTTAACCACTGTTCTTCGGAATAATAGTTAATTCCCTGTTTTATAAATTATATTTTTGGTAAGAAAACGACATACCATAGCGCTAGTCCGAACAGGACGAGTAGCGCAAGACAGCGACTCAGATAAGAGTTTACATGAGTCCGAACAGGACAGATGGCGCGAGTCCGAACAGGGCGAAGGGCAAAAGATCAACCCAGACATCCGTGTCTGCTCAAGTCGAAAGGCAGGACTTGAGGGGCCCTCAAGGGCTCGGTTCGCGGTACTGGGATGGCTGAATAGGCTATGACCTTGCCCTCACGGGAATGGAGGGGGATTTAGTGGCTCGGTGGATTGAGGAGAAGGGATCGCTGCAGAAGGGGTTCGCGAGAACATCGCTCCCCGCAGCCGTACAGTACGGAAGGGACATGTGTCGAATATTTACTAGGCCACTTGGCGTCTCAGGACTGACCCAAGTAGTCTATAAATATGAGGCACCCCTCTCACAATTCGTATAAGATTTAGAGAGAGAGCTTGAGAGACTTATTTTCTAAAGAAAGAGAGTCCATCTCCTCTAGAGAGAGAAAGTCTCCAAGTGGGGGCATCCCACAAGAGATAACCTAGAGAGATTTTGCCTAGGTCTCTTCCATACTCTTTGCCTTCTTCTCCACCCCACCAAATCAATCCTTCATTCTCTTCTACTAAACACCAACCATTCTCTACCTCTCCAGCTCATATTCTTTCTTGAATATTTGACCAAGCAAGAACCATCTCCTACATTAATGGTCATAGATTTTATTACATCACTGATCAAAGATTTTTTTTTCCCTCAAAATCCTGTTTCAAAAATGATGATAACTTTATGGGTCCAATGATGCATTTGGCCATAATTAATGAATATTCCTATATTTTAAGTGCATTTGGGAAGCAATACGCGGGTGACGTAGTTGGTTATTATTATTTTTCATGTAAAAAACTTTTATATTAGGGGCAACTCTCTACGGCAATGCCTATTTTCTTGTGCGACTTGTATATATGCTACTTTTAGTTCGTATAAGAGATTCTTAACGGTCTCATACATGAAGCCTAATTCTTCAATTATCTTTTGTGTTGTGCCTCATAGTATGAACTTGGAAGTTTGACACCTTTAGGGAAAGCCTCATTCAACAATTTGAGCAACATGTCTATTAATTTGTACGTACCATGATTCAGCACTTTTATATGCAATCCCCTAGCTACAATGAATGACAATGAAGTGAATTTCTTACACCCTGGGTACAATTCACTCTGTCAAAATTTGAAATACTTTGCAGTTTCTGGATTCGACCGTATTTTGTTCATCACTGGCAGCAATATTATCCCTGTCTAATTGCCATTATCATTCTGACCGTATCATCCCTAATGTCTGAGTCTACCACAATGTTGTCATCCCAGTTACAATGCAAAGGAACATAGCACTCGCCTTCTATGAAGTACGGATACGGCTACAATACAATACGGATACGTAGATACGTGATTTTTCTAAAAAGTCGGACACAATATGTTGGGGATACGTTGAATGTAAAATATAAAATTAAATATAATATTAATCCCTAAAATTCCATTACACAAGTTCACCATTATATATACACACACACACACACAACAACGTGAGATGAGGGACGAGAGAGATGAGGGGGAGAGAGGGAGAGAGCAGAAGCTATGTTGATAGATTTGGGGGAAGACACATATAAAGCCCTTATTATACTTTTAACCCACATATTTCAAGTAACAACATATTTACCCCGTGCGTCCGAGACATATCCTAGCTATCTAAAATGTATCCGAACACCAAAAAAATAAATTTAAATACTGGATACATTAAAAAACGTAATGGATACATATCCGGAGAGTATCCGAGAGTATTGGTATATATCCGATACGGATACGATACATGATACGGAGGTTAAAATAGAGTATCCGTGCTTCATAGCTCGGCTTGGTAAGCCCAATATTGCTTGTAATTCCTTAAGAAGCCATGATATATAAAATGCTCCCGCACAACCACTCTTTAATAATTATATCGATTCCCACAATTCCTACACATACAATAAATGGTTGAATTTTCAGCTAGCCATTGTGCTAGACACAAATACTAGAAACCGATCAATTCTGGCCACAAATTGCAATGACATCCTATTTGGCAAACCAATCCAACTCTTTTCCAAATTTTCTTTCGCATTAAATGTGAAATGACCCGTTGGTCATCAGATAAGCCTTAAAGGACGTTTTTGCTAACGTGTCTAGACGCGTCATGTCCTACGTTTTTGGGGTTTTGGGCGGGATAATCATTATTCCTTCCCCCAAAACCCTTAAAACTTCCAAACCCTTCCCCTTCTTCTCCACTTCGTCGTCTCAAGTAAAAAGTAAGAAAGAGAAAGACCTGCTCCACCATTTTTGACGCTTTAAAGCTTGGTTTGATTGGAAATTTTCACTGTCAGTATCCGTCTTCATCAGAAAACCTTCACCCAGGTTCCCCTTTTTCTACTGTAAGTAGTTCTCTACCCTTAGGTAACCGTTTTATCGTCAATTTCTTCCTCTCCACTGTCTTCTTCCCTGCTGGGTTTCAACAGTGAAACCCTAACCATTTTTTCATGGGGAGACATAGAGCCCTTCTGAGTGATGCTCATAAAATAACAGAGTTCCGACGAAAATACGAGATTCCCAACAATATTCAGTTTCGTTTGAATGATCGAGATCATTTAGGTGAGCAGGGACACACTCGAGAAAAAATACATATTCCTCTCATCTTCATAGTAGAGGGTGGCCAAAAACTTCCCCTTGACCCCTTCTTCCGTGAGGTCTGTAATAGGTGCAACTTGTGCCCAATGCAACTGTGCCCTAATTTCGTTAGGGTTGTTATGGGCACTCTTGTTCTGAATAGACTCCTGAATCTGAACCTCAACTTGTGTGACATCCATTTTGTTGGTAGAGACAAAGAATAAGAGAGATTACATGTTTAGCCCTCGCATGGAGATGGGATTTTCATCACTCATACCGATGGAGCCAGAAGGAGCTGTGGGCAGTATTTATGTCTAGTGGAACAGTCAAGAGGCTAAAGTGAAGACGGTTAACTATGACATGCACTTGTTGGATATTGAAATTAGCTTCGGAACAGCAGAGGTATGGAGAATTATTGGGGTTGAAGCTGGTACCAGTTATGAAGAAAGGAAGAATATGTGGACTCACCAATCATAGCTCAATCACGAGGACTCACGGCCATGGATTCTAATTGGGGATTTCAATACTATTGTGTCCAATGAGGAGAAGCAAAGAGGTACAGACAAGGAGGAATGGGAAATGTCAGATTTCAGGAAATTTATAAATGATAACGAGCTAATTGATTTGGGTTATGTGGGATTTCCTTTTACTTGGAACAACAAGAGGGGTCACGGGGCCAATATCCGGGAGAGGCTCGATAGGGCTTTGGTTAATGAAAAATGGCGTATGTCTTATGATTCTGGTGTGCTCAAATATCTTCGACATCTTGACTCTGGTCATTGCCCTCTCCTAGTGGTGCCTAAAACTATGGAAGATCGATGTTTCCAGCATTTTATTTTTGCACGAAGAATCTATGTTCTTCAATAAACTTCAAGACACATGAAACTCTAGCACTCAAATGCCTTTAAATGTGGGAAAGTGAGTGCTAAGAATAAGAGAGGCGCTCGGTCAACCTAATGGCAAAGTATCTATAGAGAGGTCAAACGAAAGAACTCGCCAACCTTGCTTGATCGGAAACAATCTAGTCCTAGTCGCTCAATCATCTTGCTCGAGCGAACCTGTTGCTTCTTGAGCGAAATGCACATCTCTAATTGTATTATTTCTTTAAACAAAATGCACATCTCCAATTTTTTTGTTTCCTTAAACAAAATGCACATCTCTAATTATCTTATTTTCTTATTTTCAATTTCCTTTCCTCCACGATCGAGCTTTTCCTAAACGCGATAAGTCTATATTCTTTTCGAGTCACAATCTTCCCATATTTCTTTCTAAATCATAGAATCACTTGACTAATAACTACCGCACTCAAATGCAATAAAAATCAAAATGATTCCCTTCCACACCTAAACAGACGCTCTAAAAAACATAAAAAAAGAAAAAAAATACAATTCAATAAAAAAAGGAATACATGAAAATGTGTGTTTGATCATAAACGTGACAACCAGCAAGAGAGCTCGGCCGATGGAACTTACACATACAATCAAATCTGTACAGGAAATTTAAATTTATGTAAAAGACTATGTCACTTGGGAGTTAGTTTCAATAAGGCTTACTCTGAGATTTACAGGGCCTAAAACGAACTTGTTGGAATGGCTCCTAAATTTACATTTTTGGAGTTTTACCCTAATCTTTTATCAGTGTACTAAAAAAATAATTTTCTATATTCGTACCCCAACATTTTTATCATTATACTAAAACAATTATATTTTACCCCTATGTTTTCACCATTAGACAAAACTACCAAATTATATATAATTACTTTCTATTTTGCATTTAGGTTAAATAATTTTCTCTATTTTTTATAGGCCGAGTCGGGGTAAACATGACCCCTAAATGGGGCAGAACAAGAGCACCCACAAATTATCCTACCGGACAAGGTCGGGGCGTTATACTTTTGGGTTGGTGTATGGCAAAACCCAACCCACCCGCCCTGTCCCATTGCCATCCTAGCAAAAATGGGGTGATTTATGTCTTAATTAAAACGAACTATATGCTAACTAAACTAAAGTTGTGAGAAGATAGGGAGAAAAATCTAGGTTTTTGAATCTTTTTTTTGCTATTAGAGATTGGGTTAGCTATTTAGACAGGGTTAACATCCCTATCAATAATTGTCAAGAAAATATTCATGATTTTTCAATTGGCATAACCTATCTAATAATAGCTCTAATACGTTTCTTGTTGATACACGAGGCATCTAATAACACGATTCATCTTATGTTTCATAACCTCTCACAATCACTCAAACCATCGCAAGATCTGTGTTTGATATATATCGAGAATGCAAACAGGAACATTTTATTATTTCATTAGTACAACAAGATCAAAAGGAACATTTTATTATTTCATTAGTACAACAAGATTAGTAACAAACCAATTAATTTGACAACAATGATTTAACTAATAAGAACAGCAAAATCAACGATTTCGATCATCTTAATTGTATCACGGTCGCGTGGCTACTGTACATTTAAATACAGCGCAAGACTTAATTAGTTTGCTATCAACTACATTCAATGTATTGATTTTAAAGGTCATCGACGAGTCACTATTTACAATAGTCGATCTGAACCGTTAGAACTTCACGCCTCGCTGATTTCATCAATGTCACCAAAAGGGAAGACCATCGGATATTTTCAACTGCGCGATCATATCACATTTAATGCATCTAAAGGCCTTAAAGTTGTACTAGACAACCTAAGCTCCACCCAAGTTTTTCTTTTTTTACGATCTAAACCGTTTATTTTTTTACATATTGTAGACACCATCAATAATACAGAAAGTTAAAAAGATCGCGTAATTGTCGGCATTTAATTGGATGAAAAGTACCTTTAAAATAAACAATTGGATCCCGATCGACATGCTTTTGAACCCAATCGACAAGAAATTTATGCCATTGATTTTTTTATCAAGAAAATAACAGAATCAACGATCTCGATCATCTTAATTGTATCACGGTCGCGTGGCTACTGTACATTCAAATACAGCGCAAGACTTAGTTTGCTATCAACTACATTCAATGCATTGATTTTAAAGGTCATCGACAAGTCACTATTTACAATAGTCGATCTGAACCGTTAGAACTTCACGCCTCGCTGATTTCATCAATGTCACCAAAAGTGAAGATCATCGGATATTGGCAACTGCGCGATCAGATCACATTTAATGCATCTAAAGGCCTTAAAGTTGTACTACACAACCCAAGCTCCACCCAAGTTTTTGTTTTTTTGCGATCTGAACCGTTTATCTTTTTACGTATTGTAGACACCATCAATAATACAGAAAGTTAAAAAGATCGCGTAATTGTCGGCATTTAATCGGATGAAAAGTACCTTTAAAATAAACAATTGGATCCCGATCGACAAGCTTTTGAACCCAATCGAGAAGAAATTTATGCCATTGATTTTTTTTATCAAGAAAATAACAAAATCAACGGCTCGATTGCAAAAAATACTAAAAAAAGAAAAAGAAAAAGAAAAAAGGTATTCGGCAATAGGTTAGATCACGTGTGTGCGGAACACCTACGGCTCTGTATGTACGGCTCATGTATGTTCCATTTGCCAACCAATGCCGACTAAATCTTTAGTCGGGATGTGCCATCCAAGATTTGCCAACCAAATGATTAGTTGGGAAATAAAATTCCCCCCGCCAACATTTTTTGGTGAAATTTTAAATTCGTGCAAAAACTATCTCCGACCAAATATTTAGTCGGTAATTAATTTCCCACTAAAATTAATATTTCGCGCCTTATTTTCCCCTACAAAAATGAATTTTAGTCGGCCAATATGAGCACATCCCGACTAAATTAATTTAGTTGGGGATTATAGTCACCATTTTCCAACCAAAAAATATCTAGTCGGCAATTGTGTACCAATTGGAGACTAAATTATTTTAGTCGGGTTGTTTAGTTGGCAATTGTGTAATTTGTTGTAGTGAGAGCTCGGCCGATGAAACTTATACATACAATGAAATCTGAATAGGAAATTTAAATTTATGTAAAAGACTGTGTTACTTGGGAGTTAGTTTCAATAAGGCTTACTCTGAGATTTACAGGGCCTAAAACGAACTTGTTGGAATGGCTCCTAAAATTTACATTTTTGGAGTTTTACCCTAATCTTTTATCAGTGTACTAAAAAAATAATTTTCTATATTCGTACCCCAACATTTTTATCATTATACTAAAACAATTATATTTTACCCTTATGTTTTCACCATTATACAAAACTACCAAATTATATATAATTACTTTCTATTTTGCATTTAGGTTAAATAATTTTTTCCAATTTTTATAGGCCGAGTCGGGGTAAACACAACGCCTAAATGGGGCAGAACAAGAGCACCCACAAATTATCCTGCCGAGCAAGGTCGGGGCGTTATACTTTTGGGTTGGTGTATGGCAAAACCCAACCCGCCCGCCCAGTCCCATTGCCATCCTAGGAAAAATGGGGTGATTTATGTCTTAATTAAAACGAACTATGCTGACTAAACTAAAGTTGTGAGAAGATAGGGAGAAAAATCTAGGTTTTTTAATCTTCTTTTTTGCTATTAGAGATTGGGTTAGCTTTTTAGACAGGGTTAACATCCCCATCAATAATTGTCAAGAAAATATTCATGATTTTTCAATTGGCATAACCTATCTAATAATAGCTCTAATACGTTTCTTGTTGATACACGAGGCATCTAATAACACGATTCATCTTATGTTTCATAACCTCTCACAATCACTCCAACCATCGCAAGATCGGTGTTTGATATATATCGAGAATGCAAACATGAAACATGTGAAGAATATTGAAACCAATTTCATTGAATTGTACATTAGTCGCCATCCTTACTTTTTTCTGAATTGATTTCCAAGTTAGTTAAAAATTGTTGTAACTTAGCCAAACGATCAAAAGGAACATTTTATTATATTTCATTAGTACAACAAGATTAGTAACAAACCAATAAATTTGACCAGAGCCTAGACCAAGATCAATAAATTCTCACACATCCAATCAATTGGTACATTTCCCACAACATCCATTCGAAAGCATCGATACGAAAATATTTTATTAAAACGCTTCGAAAGTACTTTACTTGAATACGGTACCCAAATGTGATCACCAAAGTATCATTGTTTAGTTGAATAGACCACCCCACCTCTGAGCGATATCAAGAGTGTTCCGGAAGATGTAGAAAGACACGAGTCCCCCAGCATAGGTCACAACATTCGCAGCTTTGCAATTCAGCCCATGCAGATTTCTTCCTATCACAATTGCAAATGGAAGCCTTACCACGGTGATCAATATGCCAACTTTCAGCTCCCCCAGGCCAATTGTAACCTTGTCCCACGCGACACCGAGGCTGAAATAGACCAGGAACAACACCACCATCGTCGCGGGCTTTCGACGAAATCCGTTCTGAGCTCCAGCCCATGCAAACCAGGAGCAGAGGCCGACGATCAAGGAAGAGAACAGGAGGTGCAAGTTCGTCGCACAAGCCACAACGATCAATGTAGGTTTAGCCGGCACGCCCTCGATGAACCGGAAATATAAGATCATCACATGCAGAAAGGCTGGGGCTGCCACACCAAAGAACAAGAAGGACAGTAAGGAGGGCAGCCCACGGCGGGCAATGGCTGCCGTCCACCATTTCCTAATTTTTGATTCCTTTGGCCTGTCGTGATCGTTATCGTCATCGTAGTCTTCATTACTGGTGTCCTCCTTGTCGTCCTCAACATAGTCGTCCACATCGGGACCGACGTCTCTGATACGACGGCGGAGGTTCTCGGTTGCCATCAGGTGATTTTAGGAACAGAGCTTCCATGTGGGTGGGGTTTATATTAAGGTGAAACCCGGGCTAGGAAGATAAGGTCAATGAGTCAAATGACAATCCTTTTTCTTCTCTGTGGCGTTGCTTAATTCTAGTAAAGTCGAAGCTGTCAAATACCAAAACAACGATCCAGACGTACACCGGCAAAAAAGCAATCGAAGCAGTACTATTTTCCTAATTTAAAAAAAAAAAAAATGCTACGGACATGAATGAAATTGCGTATATGCAAACACAAAGTGTGCGGATACCACAAGACGTGTGTGAGCTCTACATATAATGCGAGACTCACGTGTATCTCGGATGGCTCTAAATCTAGTCATGTATGAACTTGCGTACTCTTGACTCTATATTTGGCATTGCTCTTTTCTTCTTCACCACCAGTACTGTTAGTACATACTACCTCCGCCACAACCAAATCCTGCCACCACGACCACCATCTCTACCATCTATCCACCACAGCATCACACATCTCCAATATGAAACCACCACCCATCGGCCACGCCATCACATCTTCACCACCACTCATACACCGCCATCACTTTAAGATTGTAGTCATTAGTATAAATAAAAAAAGAACAATTAAGAATAAAAATAATCATCTTTTCTACCTTTGTATGACATCAAATTTTGCCTCGTCCATGACAATGACGACATCGTAATCATAATCACAATTACTACAAACAGAATATGAAACTTATGAATATTCCAAACACCTCACCTTTGTATATTTCTTTGTTTGTTGGTAGTTGAAATCCTATAGTACACAAAATAAAAATATGTTTGTATTGTTGAGTTAATTGTAGGAAAGGTCAATATATTTATAGTTGACAAAGTCAAAACTTTGACCACCTTATCAGAAGAAGACACGCGGCCTCTACAGATTAGTGACACGTGGCAGAATCCTAAGTGGCCCCGCGAGAGCTACCCCCCCGAACAGCGACAAAAGGTGTACAAACTTCAAGATAAGATGCATCCGAGGGTGGGAGAGGATCCCGAGCCCGGGAAGGATAGCGCGAGTCCGAACAGGACGAGTAGCGCGATTGAGCAACTCGAATAAGAGTTAGCATTAGTCCGAACAGGACACATAGCGCTAGTCCGAACAGGACAAGTAGCGCAAAACAGCGACTCAGATAAGAGTTTACATGAGTCCGAACAGGACAGATGGCGCGAGTCCGAACAGGGCGAAGCCCAAAAGATCAACCCAGACATCCGTGTCTGCTCAAGTCGAAAGGCAGGACTTGAGGGGCCCTCAAGGGCTCGGTTCGCGGTACTGGCATGGTTGAACATGCTATGACCTTGCCCTCACGGGAATGGAGGGGGATTTAGTGGCTCGGTGGATTGAAGAGAAGGGATCGCTGCAGAAGGGGTTCGCGAGAACATCGCTCCCCGCAGCCGTAGAGTACGGAAGGGACACGTGTCGAATATTTACTAGGCCACTTGGCGTCTCAGGACTAGCCCAAGTAGTCCATAAATATGAGGCACCCCTCTCACAATTCCTCTAAGATTTAGAGAGAGAGCTTGAGAGACTTATTTTCTAAAGAGAGAGAGTCCATCTCCTCTAGAGAGAGAAAGTCTCCAAGTGAGGGCATCCCAGAAGAGATAACCTAGAGAGATTCTGTCTAGGTCTCTTCCATACTGTTTGCCTTCTTCTCCACCCCACCAAATCAATCCTTCATTCTCTCCTACTAAACACCAACCATTCTTTACCTCTCCAGCTCATATTCTTTCTTGAATATTTGACCAAGCAAGAACCATCTCCTACATTAATGTTCATAGATTTTATTACATCACTGATCAAAGATTTTTTTTTCCCTCAAAATCCTGTTTCAAAAATGATGATAACTTTATGGGTCCAATGATGCATTTGGCTAAAGGTGTCAAACAGGCCCGTCATGCCGTGTCGTGCCGCTTTTCTTCCGTGCCAACCGTGCCTGGGCCGTGCCGTGCCGTGCCCGTTTCCTTAATCGTGCCATGCCGTGCCGTGCCAAATCGTGTCGTGCCCATTTTCAATCGTGCCGTGCCGTGCCATTTTTCTTCATTCGTGTCGTGCCGTGCCGTGCCGATTTGTAACCGTGCCGTGCCGTGCCGGCCCACTTACTTAATCGTGCCGTGCCGTGTCGTGCCGACCCGCTTAATCGTCTGACTCGTGTCGTGCCGTGCCGTGCCGATTTGTAACCGCGCCGTGCCGTGCCGGCCCACTTAATTAATCGTGTCGTGTCGTGCCGACCCGCTTAATCGTCTGACTCGTGTCGTGCCGTGCCGTGCCTATTTACTTAATCGTGTCGTGTCGTGCTGTTTTTTTAAATCGTGCCGTGCCGTGCCCGTTTACTTAATCGTGTTGTGCCGGCCCGTTTACTTAATCGTGCCGTGCCGGCCCGCTTAATTCCTTATTTTGTTTGTTATGTAAATAAGGGGAAAAAAACAAAAAAAAAATTAATTAACTTACTCTTTTTAATTAATTGCCCGAATTGTCATGAAAATGAGTTGTAATAAATTTGAATTAATTGCCCGAATTGTAATGAAAATTTATTTCTTGCGCCAAACGCGCGCGCGCGCGCGAGAGAGAGAGAGAGAGAGAGAGAGAGAGAGAGAGATACAAAACTAGGTTGCATTTTTTCATTCAAACAAAAAATATAAGTCTCAAACATTATATCTTACAACTTTATTCCGAATAAAAAAAAGTAGCAAAAAAATACAACCTAGAAACCTAAAACAACAATTACAATTAAGTACAAAAATGATGAAATTGGTCTTGCACACTAGTTTCTTGAATCTTCGGGCCTTCCGCGATTTTTTGAATCTTCGAACCTGTCATTCAAAACTTATTCCAAAACAACAATCAACTGAAAAAGTAAATATATATATATATATATATATATATATATATATATATATATATATATATATATATATATATATATATATGCAACAATTAAAGAATGACTCAGATACTCTGTAGGGTTACAACATTAGTTGCCAAATTGACCTTCTAATGTTGTCCCGCCTATAACTTATTCCAACGTTTATCATCATAGCCAATAAAACATGCATAACAGCATAAATAGGGTTTCAACATTAGTTGCCAAATTGACCTTCTAATGTTGTCCCACCTATTAACTTATTCCAAAACAACAATCAACGTGTATCATCATAGCCAATAAAACTGCCCAGATTACACCTTAAACCCTAAAACCATAAACCCTAAAACCCTAAACTAAACCCCATCCCCAAACCACCCCAACCCCCAACCCTAAACCCAACCCCTAAACCCTAACCCCAACCCCAACCCCAAACCCCCAACCCCGAAACCCTAAACCATAACCCTAAACCCTAACCCCAAAACCACCCCAACCCCAAAACCCGTAAACCCTAAAACCCTAAACCCTAAAACAACCCCAACCCTAAACCAAACCCCAACCCCAACCCACCCCAACCCCCAACCCTAAACCCAACCCCCCCAACCCCTAAACCCTAAACCCAACCCCAAACCCGAAACCCTAACCCTAACCCCTAACCCCAAAACCACCCCAACCCCAAAACCCCTAAACCCAGATTGCACACAAGCTGCCCAGATTGCACACAAACCTGCCCAGATTGCACACAAACTGCCCAGATTGCACACAAAACTGCCCAGATTTTGCACAAAACAGTCAAGATTGCACACAAACCTGCCCAGAATTCACACAACCGCCCAGAATTCACACAAGCTGCCCAGATTGCACACAAACCTGCCCAGATTGCACACAAACTGCCCAGATTGCACACAAACCTGCCCAGATTGCACACAAACTGCCCAGATTGCACACAAACCTGCCCAGAATTCACACAACCGCCCAGAATTCACACAACCGCCCAGATTGCACACAAACCTGCCCAGATTGCACACAAACTGCCCAGATTACACACAAACCTGCCCAGAATTCACACAACCGCCCAGAATTCATACAAACTGCCCAGATTGCACACAAACCTGCCCAGATTGCACACAAACCTGCCCAGAATTCACACAAACTGCCCAGAATTCACACAAACCTGCCCAGATTGCACAAAACTGCCCAGAATTCACACAACCTGCCCAGAATTCAGACAAACCTGCCTAGATTGCACACAAAACTGCCCAGATTGAACAGATCTCACAGGGCTCAGGTTTGTCAATTCATCATTGCCCCAAACTGAATTTGGTTAATTAGAACTAATACACAAGTGACAAGTGCAATCAAAACATCAACCTAGGCTCATCAAAATCATCATTGCCCAATACTAAAGTGCAATCTGGACAGTTTGTGTGCAATCTGGGTAGGCTCAGTACTTTGAACAAGGGAATACATGGGCTCAGTCAATATCAAGGGAATCATAAGCGAATAAACTGGCTGCAACTTAGTTGCCCTGCCAGGAATCATAAGCGAATAAACAAAGTAACATCACAGCCCAGAAAATCACAAGTAAATAAGTAATGGGCTCAATTCATCATTGCCCTCAGTCACCACCAGTCACCACCAGTCACCACAACCCCAATCGAAAACCCTAAATCACCATTCACCAGCCACACACACACACACACACAATCCAGTAACCAAATGCCCAGAAAACTGTAACCATATCTTGCAATAGACAGAACACCAACAACTATAGAACATGTCACAATATCACAACACAATTGTGCTCAGATCTATATAGAAATGCACATGAATGCAACATTAAGTTGCCATTAAGACCTTCATAAGTTGCCACACAATCACTTAAGTTTGTTTTTACTTATTATCGTCATAGCCCATAAATAATAGCACAATGTAAGTATGCAAATGCAACGTTATGTTGCCATTAAGGCCTTCATAAGTTGCCACACACCACTTGGTTACAGTTTTCTGGGCATTTGGTTACATAGCAAGAGTAAGATAGCACCTGGAATGCAACATAAAGTTGCAGCAGTATTAGCATCCTCGAAATCTTTTGAGAAGTCAGATATAAACAGTCCCTAAGGACTATCTGTATCAGAGATCTCAAAATAATCTTTGAACTCATCTTTTGCATCGCACTTCTTAATTCCAAGACGTGCATCCTCCCAATCTTTCAAGCATATCAAACAATCCAAAATATCTGCACCGAGTCGGCTTCTCTTATCATCCAACACTCTTTTACTTGCACTAAAAGCAGATTCAGAAGCAACAGAAGAGACAGGAGGTGTTAGTAAATCACGTGCCATGATTGAAAGAATGGGAAATGTCCTTTCATTTTTTTTCCACCAAGCTAAGATATCCAAATTATTTGGGGTGTCTAGAGTAGTAAGACAATCCATATCTAAATACATACAAAGTTCGGTGCGTGAAACTAAATTTCTTCCTCTACTTGAAAGCAAAGACCAAGATGGGTCATTGCTAGTTTGAGGAGATGGTGAAGGAGCAACATTAGTTGTAGAAGATGCAAATTTAGACTCATATGAAGCATAAATAGATTTCATAAGTAATGTCACATCAGAAGTAGAAGAAGAAGGTAATGTAATATCTAAATTACTACCAATCCCATCTAAGAGCAAGACAACACCTTCTATCTTAATCCTTGGATCCATTATTGCAGCTAAAATAAAAATTTTAGGCATGTCCTCAAAATATTTTTTGAATTTTGTTTCCATATCTAAAACAGTATCTACAAAATTTGCTCTATATCTATATTGAAAAAAATTGAGACTTATATTATACAAGTTATTGAGCACAAGACAAGAAGTAGGATAATAAGAACCAGAACAAGCACAAATAGCAGCATAAAAAACCTTTAAAAACTTCATATACTCGAATGCAATGTTCCAATCACCTTGAGATAAACAACAACCACCATACTTGGCATTTACATAAGAAGTAATAACATCAACATGTTTCACACAAGATTTTAACATAAGATATGTTGAATTCCAACGAGTTTTGATATCAGTTTTCATTTTCCTTGGTTTTACATTGAAACTAGCACACAACCCTTCAAATTCTTGGGTCCTAGGTTAGGAAGAAGATATAAAATGAATTGCATCTCTAATTTTATCTATATGTGCTCCTATATGCATCAAACCATCTTGCACAACTAAATTAATGATATGGCATACACATCGCATATGAAACAATGTACCAGCATGAGGAGTAGGCAAATTTCGTTGGAATAAATCAATAGCAGCAGTATTAGCAGTATGGTTATCAAATGTAATACTAAATACTTTATCAACAATGTCAAACTCTCTAAAAACACCATTTATACACTGAAAAATTTGATTAGCATTGTGAGGATACTCCATCAAACGGAAAGCAATGATTTTTTTATGCAAAATCCAACTAGAATCGATATATGAAGCAGTCATGGCAATATAACCAAGATTATTGTTACCACTCCACAAATCAGAAGTAAAAGACATTGTACTACGAAGTTGACCAATTTCAGTGATCAAATTTTTACGGACTTCAATAAAAGCTTTCAAACAATCAGCTCTAGTAGTATTTCTAGAAACTTTACAAAAAGCAGGATTTACACTAGTTTGCATGAAATGTTCAAATCTAATATCATCGCCAAAAGTGAATGGTTGCTCCGCTGCAGCTACATAAAGGGCCAATCCATGTCTCATTTGAGGTTTTGTGTATATGAAATTACAAACAGCAGTGGCACTACTATCACCACCATCTACGCCAATTTCATCTTTATGTTTATTCCTAAGATGCCTCTCAATATGCCCTGTGCCACCACTACTAGAGCAAGAATAATGGTTTGAACAATAATTACACACACCTCTCATTCCTATATCAACCCCTTCTTTGGTTTTATAATGATTCTCAATTTTAGCATGATTCTAAACCCATGAAGTGCGACCGCTTTTCGCACCAGTGTGTTGTGTAGATGTCGAACCTGAACCTGTTGGTCCAAGTCCAACAGTGTTTGAAACGGCTTCACCTATGGAACTACGTCCATGTGGTTGTGAAAATACAGGAATTTGTGCTACTGGATCTTGTGACTCATCAGAATCAGAATTAGGGCCATGTGTAAAGTCTATATGAATGTTTGCCATAACAAACACAACAGTAAACACAGAGATACAGAACAATGGTAAACACAAAGATACAAAACAACAGTACACACAGTGGTGGTGGTGATAAACACAGAACTAAACACAGAACCACAGTTAAATGGTAAACACAGTAAACACAGAGATACAGAACAACAGCAAACAAAATAAAGTGACAGTAACCACAGTTACCAAGCACTGAACCAACAGCGCAGAAGCACTGAACCAACAGCACAGAAGCACTGATTTAGGGTTTCGATTTGGGGTTGTGGTGGTGGTGATTTAGGGTTTCGATTTGGAGTTGTGGTGATGGTGGTGACTGCTGGTGGTGGTGGTGGTGACTGGTGGTGATTTAGGGTTTCGAGTTGGGGTTGTGGTGATGGTGGTGACTGTGGTGATGACTGGTGGTGATTTAGGGTTTCGATCTGGGGTTGTGGTGATGGTGGTGACTGGTGGTGGTGGGGGTGGTGACTGTCGGTGACTAGTGGTGATTTAGGGTTTCGATTTGGGGTTGTGGTGATGGTGGTGACTGTGGTGATGACTAGTGGTTATTTAGGGTTTCGATCTGGGGTTGTGGTGATGGTGGTGACTGGTGGTGGTGGGGGTGGTGACTGTCGGTGAGTGGTGGTGATTTAGCGTTTCGATTTGGGGTTGTGGTGATGGTGGTGACTGTGGTGATGACTGGTGGTGATTTAGGGTTTCGATCTGGGGTTGTGGTGGTGGTGGTGATTGGTGCTGGTGGTCGTGGTGACTGTCGGTGCCTGGTGGTGATTTAGGGTTTCGATTTGGGGTTGTGGTGATGGTGGTGACTGGTGGTGGTGGGGGTGATGACTGTCGGTGACTGGTGGTGACTGGTGGTGGTTGTGGTGACTGTCGGTGACCGGTGGTGGTGGCCTGGTGGGGGTGACTGTCGGTGACTGGTGAGAGAGAGAGAGAGAGACGATCGGGGAGAGAGAGAGAGAGAGAGAGATCACTATGGATGAAGAGAGAGAAAGAGCCGGTTGAATAGGGTTCACAGTAGTAAGATAGTATTTATAGTAGGTATATTATTTAGTGTGTTGAGTCACACATCCCATCAATGCACCCAACGGTAAAATTTGCCGTAAAATTGTACGACGCGAGGGTTTTTAGAGTCTTTTTCTTCGAATCGGAACCGTCTACATTTTGCGTGGGAGTGATTATATCCTCTGTGCAAAAAATCAAGTATATTAATTATCACTAAGTACCTGATCGAATAAGACAAAAATTTGGTTTACAATAAATCAACGTCCCGATTAAAAGGATTTGAATACCCGATTGTCTTCAAATTTGGCGAGAGTGATTAAAAAAGCAATACAAACAATGTGAACGGTTTGGATCGTCATAATTATGTTGAGATCGCGTGTCTAGCGTACATTACCATATAGCATAACATCTTTGTTCATAACCAAGTTAGTTCGATGTATATGATCAAAAGGCAGGTGCAGACTCGATTTATCGAATGTTCGATCTAAACCGTTACGATCTCATATCTTATCGATTCTATCATTTTCCCCGAAAACGGTGGCTATCAAATGTCGGGAACCATCTGATCGGATCAAATTCGGTGCATTCAAGAGCAATAATGTCCTATAATGAATGACTCGACGAACACCAGAGCAATTTTTTTTGTATCGGAACCGTCTAGATTGCAAGTGGGAGTGATTTTATCCTCCATGCAAAAAATGAAGTGATTTAACTATCGTTACGTATTTGATCGAAGGACACAAATTGTCGGTTGATAATAAATCAACATCCCTGATGAAAGGGTTTTCAATACCCGATGGACTTCAAATTTGGTGAGGGTGATTAAAATAGCAAAACAAATAAAGTGAACGGTGTGGATCGTCATAAATGTGTTGCGATCGTGTGGCTAATGCATAATACAATCAAAATTTTATTCAAAAAGTTCAATTTTAATTTCCCTCATTTTTCCTTATTATGGCATTTACCAACTTAATTCATTGCCCTAATAAAAATGTATTTTTATTTATTTATTATGTATTTATTTATTTTTGTGAAGTCCATTTATTTATTTAAAATATATTCAAAAAAATCCTTTTTTTCCCCACTTTTTTTCACCCTTATTTGGCAAGTGCATTTATTAAATTCTAACTATTATTCAAAATTTTATTTTTATTTTACCTCATTTTTTTTTCTTCTTATTATGGCAAGTCCATTTATTAAATTCTAATTATTATTTATAAAATCATTTTTAATTTCCATCTTTTTTGTTTTCATAATTATGGCATTTGGCAACTTCATTTATTTAATAAAAATGTAATTTTTTTGTATTATGTATTTATTTATTTTTCTAAAGTCCATTTATTTAATGAAAACTTACAAAAAAATATTTTTCACCTATCAATTCAAAAATCAAAATTTTCACTTTTATTATTCACAAAATCATTTTTTATTTCCATCTTTTTTTTTCATTATTATGGCATTTGGCAACTTCATTTATTTAATAAAAATGTATTTTTTATTTATTATGTATTTATTTATTTTTCTAAAGTCCATTTATTTGATGAAAACTCTCTCTCTCTCTCTCTCTCTCTCTCCGTGACATATTGCGTAATTACAAAAAATTATTTTTCACCTACCAATTCAAAAATCAAAATTTTCACTTTTATTATTCAAAAATTCATTTTTTATTTTTCCTCATTTTTTGAAATAAAATAAAATTTATTTTCCTTATTTTATTTTTATTTTCCCTAACTAATTCTTTTCGTTATTATACCATGCCGTGCCCTTTACACTTCCGTGCCGTGTCGTGCCGTGCCCGTGCCGTGCCAGACTAAAACCGTGTCGTGCCTGTGCCGTGCCAGACTAAAACCGTGCCCGTGCCCGTGCCGTGCCAGACTAAAACCGTGTCGTGCCTGTGCCGTGCCAGACTAAAACCGTGCCCGTGCCCGTGCCGTGCCAGACTAAAACCGTGCCCGTGCCCGTGCTGTGCCAGACTAAAACCGTGCCGTGCCTGATTAAGTCCGTGCCGTGCCCGTGCCGTGCCTGATTAAGTCCGTGTCGTGCCGTGCCGTGCCACGCCAGTCCAATTACCGTGCCGTGCCCGTGCCGTGCCCCCCCTTTTCCGTGCCCCGTGCCCGTGCCCGTGCCGCCTCAGACCGTGCCGTGCCGTGCCGTGCCCAACTTTTACCGTGCCCAAACCGTGCCCGTGCCGGAGTTTTTCGTGTCGTGCCCGTGCCGTGGCGGGCCGGCAAGGCCCATTTGACACCTCTACATTTGGCCATAATTAATGAATATTCCTATATTTTAAATGCATTTGGGAAGCAATACGCGGGTGACGTAGTTGGTTATTATTATTTTTCATGTAAAAAACTTTTATATTAGGGGCAACTCTCTACGGCAATGCCTATTTTCTTGTGCGACTTGTATATATGCTACTTTTAGTTCGTATAAGAGATTCTTAACGGTCTCATACATGAAGCCTAATTCTCCAATTATCTTTTGTGTTGTGCCTCATAGTATGAACTTGGAAGTTTGACACCTTTAGGGAAAGCCTCATTCAACAATTTGAGCAACATGTCTATTAATTTGTACGTACCATGATTCAGCACTTCTATATGCAATCCCCTAGCTACAATGAATGACAATGAAGTGAATTTCTTACACCCTGGGTACAATTCACTCTGTCAAAATTTGAAATACTTTGCAGTTTCTGGATTCGACCATATTTTGTTCATCACTGGCAGCAATATTATCCCTGTCTAATTGCCATTATCATTCTGACTGTGTCATCCCTAATGTCTGAGTCTACCAAAATGTTGTCATCCCAGTTACCATGCAAAGGAACATAGCGCTCGCCTTCTATGCAGTATAGATACGATTACAATACAATACGGATACGTAGATACGTGATTTTTTTAAAATGTCGGATACAATATGTTGGGGATACATTTGGCAAATGAAGCATTTGGCCATAATTAATGAATATTCCTATTTTTAAAATACATTTGGGAAGCAATAAGCGGGTGACGTAGTTGGTTATTATTTTTCATGTAAAAAACTTAAGATGAGTTTTATATCAGGGGCAACTCTCTACGCAATGCATATTTTATTGTGCAATGTATATATATGCTATTTTTAGTTCGTATAAAAGATTCTTAATGTTGCCTCCTGTATCGGCATAGAATTCTAGTTCCGCCAGTAAAATTAATTACAGCTTTAGCAAATGAAAAAATATGAAATTCCCTAGCCCAATATAATACACCTCGGATTCGGGAATCACACTTATGAAAAGGTTGATTCTACAAAAAAGAGGAAGAATCTGTTCCATCGATCTAATATTAACAGGTCCTCGCATCCATAATTCGCGCGGTTGTTTCACCACTTTCATGTTTCAGGAGCCTTGTTTCATCGCGGAGAAAAAGTGTGTAGGAGTATCGTTCCAAATTTATCGGATGTCTCCGAAAGGACAGCTTCAGGAGTAATTAATGCCATTCAAAAGAAATTCCTTCGGGAGTCTGGGCCTGGCATTTAGGTGGGTTGGGTTCGGCCTATTGGGTGTTTTTGGGCTCTGATCCATCAAGTGTTTTTTTTTTTTTTTCTTTTTTCCAAACCATGGTTAGATTCCCTCCCATGCATCTCCCCCTAACTTGATATACCTTTTGTCAAGTTTTCTCAATAATTTTTTTACCGATAAAATAAATAAATAAATAGTCTCTCCTCCTTGCCACTCACTACGTATGCAAACATGAGAACGGTGAAATAAAAAGTTAAGTCAATTTATCATAGGCGATTAGTTATATAAGCGACATCCACACATCAACATAGCGATATGGTGTCCCCCGTTAAATGACATAACATCTACACCGATAAATGGCGTAACCGAAGCATATCAAAAAACAATAGATGGTGTTAGGTTTATTGGTGATTCCCGGGTGTGTCGAAAAACAATAGATGCTATTTTTTTTTCAATTATGAGTACGAGGAGGGCCGAGCCGGCCGGCGTAGGAGTAAGTCCATCAAGCCTCTGGCCTTGGGCTACCAAAAAAACAAACAGTTCTAAATAAATATTATACATTTCTATAAATAATAAATAAAGAAAAGATTCAGCTTGTCTCCGTCGTATGTGGATGCTACACTATATCTGTGAGAGTGGGAGTTCGATTCCCCAGAGCACTTTATTCTTTCTTTTAGTCTTTTTTAGGCTTTTCTTTCCCTTTTTACTCAATTTTTTTGTTATTATGTGGCTCCTTTTTTTCTCTTCTAATCTACAATTTTACAAAAACAAAACAACGCAATTACTTTGTTAGAAACTTTGCAATTGACAAACACAACAACAATGTAGAAATTATATTTTCTTACATTGGATTAAAAAAAGAACCCGGTGGTTGAAAATTTAAAAAATAAGTGAGTTAACAAGGTTATTTTTTCCACAAAAATCTGTTTCTCCGTTTTTGAGAAAAACTCAATGGTGCCGGCAGTTGTTGCCCGTGCGTGCCAGGATTTGTCGACGTCCAACGTGGAAAAGGAATGCACGCCTTTTCTGACTTCGTATGCAGAGCGAAGACTTAAAATTTCCCAACCACGTGAGAAGAAAAAATCATCGTAGAGAACAAGAAGAAAAGAAGAACTTTATTATATTGGAATAACAAAGTTGAAAAGAAACAAACTGTATTACCGGTTTAACAAAGTTTGGGTACAAGGAAATGAAAAACAAGATCTAGGCGGTCTAGAATCTTCTGAAACGATAAAAGAAATGATAAAACTCAACGGGGTTGAGTGAAAACATAGTGTGGCCGGGGCCGGAATTTTGGGTAACCGTGAGGTTAATGGTTAAGGAACCCTTCTTTGTCTTCCATCGGGGTATTTATAGGCGATTCCTATGATTTCCCGCCTGCTTTGAGTGCTGCCATGTTGTCCCATTTTGTGCATGCCCATCCAAAATGCTGCCACATGTCAAATGTCACTTCCTTATTCTGTGGAATGAGTTAAGATAATGGTAGATATCCCATTGATTTCCCTCCAATGCACGTGTAAACCAAGCAAAATTTTGACAAAGTCAAATGGCTTTCTAGAAAATTCCCATAACTGCTCTTTCACCGTCAATGGGCTTTTTCTTGTGATTAACCGAATAAATAATAAATGGGCCAAGTTAACAATCGAAATTAATCGGGCCTTAACTTTACAAAATAAAATTAATGTGGCCCATTAATTTTTCAAGAGAATTTAGTGCAACTTGGCCAAAAAATAATAAGTTTTGGCCCTTTAGGAAAAATGCCAAATTTGAGTGTAAACAAAATCATAATTAAAATATGACTAAACTTTCTTACTTTCCTCGAAACAAACTCTAACAATCATATAGTTTTTTTACCTTTATCATTGTATCCTTTTAGTTTGAACTTTAATATCTAATAATTTTGATTCTGACTCTTCTTTAATCATAAAGCACTCTAATTAACCAGGGTTACATTTTGATTGTGATTTTTTTCAAGCTAAAAGTACAATGTAACATTGATTTTTTATTTTTATTTTTTTCTGAATCTTATGTCATATTATTTTTTTGACTGAATAACAAATGGGCAAGCAAGATTGGGGTCGGACTTGGGCAACTCAAACGTCAGGACCGACCCTGAGTCCGAGATCCTCTCTTTTGCCTCTTTTGATGTGTTCTGCCTTTCTTGTAGGTAGCCCTTTTGTATTGCGTCAGGATACCTTTTCCGATTGTCGCTATAACTCATACACGGTTAAATTTTGTGGCCTTTGTGTTTTTGTATTACAGAAAGGGCATGCATATTCACCTTTTGTGCTCCATCCAGACAGGATGACATAGGGTGGAAAATCATTTACTGTCCACAACAATGTTGCATGCATCTGAAACATTTGGTTGATTGATGCATCAAATGTGGGTACACCTTCGTTCCATAGTTCTTTCAACTCCTCAATCAATTGTTGGAGATACACGTCAATCTTGTCTCCAGATTCTTCGGGTCCATCTATGAGTACGTCCAAAATTAGAAATGATAAAAAAGCCCTAATATGAACCAGTTCCGGCAACAAACCAACACACAATTACACCACCGGTGTAAAATCCCCCTTTTCCACCACGAGGGGATTAATCGGCGGTGGTAATTTGGTTGGTGACGATGGGGGCGCGAGAATTAGCAGGGGAATTGCTTTGATCAGA
Organism: Vaccinium darrowii; assembly: GCA_020921065.1. Lineage (NCBI taxonomy): Eukaryota > Viridiplantae > Streptophyta > Magnoliopsida > Ericales > Ericaceae > Vaccinium > Vaccinium darrowii. The sequence continues at coordinate 38,054,997 of CM037158.1, forward strand.
GATGTGAGAAAGAGCATAGACCAAGACCAAGATCAAGATCAAGTAGAATGCAAAGTTCAATTGGTACATTAAACCCACATCATCCCTTTGAAAGCATCAAGACGAAAATAAATTATTATTAGTAAAAGACTTCACAAAACACTTTATTAAACCTTGAAGGAAAAAAAAAACCCAATAGCATAAATTGAGTCGAACCAAAGACATTGTGGCTTCCAGCTTGTACGCGGCCTTCGTCAGTTTTGGTGCTTCCGTATTCCTTGAATACGGTATTCAAATGTGATCACCGAAGTATTCGTGTTACTTGAATAGATCCGCCCACGTATCGACGAACTCAAGAGTATTCCGGAAGATATAGTAAGACAAGAGTCCCCCAGCTTCGAGCACACATTTCCCAGCATGAAAATTCACCCCACGCAGCATTATTCCTATCGCAACTCCACATGCAGCCCTCACCAAGGAGATCAACAAGCCAGCTCGTACCTCCCCCAGGTCAATGGTAACCGCGTCCCACATGATGCCGAGGCTGAAATAGACAAGGTGCAACAGCACCATCACCGTCTTGGGCTTTCGACGAATTCCATCTTCAGCTTCAGCCCATGAAATAAAAGAGCAGAGGCCGACTTGAAATGAAGAGAACAACAGCCATGAGTTCGTCGACCAACCCATAGAGGTAAGCCATACATCAGATGTACCCGGCAAGCCCTGCGTCACACGGCGACAGAAGAGGAAGAGATGGAGAGAGGGTGCTGCTACCACACCAAAGAACAAGGCGGGCAAGCCATTTCGTTCAATGGCAGCCTTCCACCATAGACATATGAAATATATGAATCTGATTATTTCGGGCGTTGTATTGTTGGCATAGGCTAATTCAACATGGACATCATAGGCTAATTCAATAGCACGATCTCCCTTGTGGTCCTCATCAACATGGTCATCATTGTCGGGACGGCCGTCTCGGAATTGAAGCTGGAGGTTTTCAGGCGTCATTAGAAACAGGTGATTTGACGGAGGGAGGTTAATACAAATAGAGCTCCGGCTTATATGAAGGAGAGAAATGTGACGAGGAGGTTGAGGGAAGATAAGGTCAAATAACAAACAATCCTATAAAAGTGGCAAACCACATGTAACGGATCGTTTATGTATATATATATATATATATATGGTTAATTATCCTAATGATGGGATTAATTAGAGATATATATACTTACATACATAAATGTTAGTGTGTAAAATTATTTTTTTAAAGTCATCCTATTTATCCTAACCTAACTATCCTATCTTTATCTTTTTCCTCTTATCTTACTCTCCCACTTCCCCTAAATTCCTCCACAATCTTTATCTCTAATCCTTTTATTTAAATTAATTAGAAACTCTTATTCTCTTCCTCACTCTCTCTCTTGACATTCTCTCCATCTCCCCTGGTAATTTTTTTTTCTTTCTTTTCTTTTCTTTCTTTTGGCTCTCTCTCTCTCTCTCTCAGATTAATTCACCTAGTTAAATTATATCTCTTCCACCTCTGGTAAGTTTCTCTCTCTCTCTCGTGGAGTATATTTTCCTTTTACTCACGTAGATATTTATTTATCCTTTTTAGAAAATTTTCCCTGGAGTTGTGATTTTTCGATCTTACCGTTTCGTTACCGTGCTAAATTTGTCGGAGGAAAGGTAGGGCAGTTTAAACCTAACCATTACTTTAGTTTACTGTTTTATAGTTTGTGTGTACGTGGGATAAGTGTGGAAAAATTAGAACACTGGAAACCGGATCGTTATCGAAAGGGTAGTAGAGGTATGATGTTGAAAAATCGGGAGTTCGCACACAGTTTTTGTTCTACTATTTTTTGAATATTTCTACTTGGATTCAGAGAGAACTTAAAGTTGTAGATCTCAAAAAATTAAGTGGAGCCCATATAGAACTCGTCTCAATCCGAGTTACGTAGAATTTACCATGATTTTTCAAATTTTCTATTATTGCGAAACACGAGATAGATTACAAACTATTTTTAAAACCTGTTTTCGACCTTTTTAATGAAGGAATTAGAACTTGAGTAAAACACTGAATCTGTTCATAGTATAAAGTTTAATGATCATGTAAAAACTCGTGATTTATAGGGTTAGTTTGCTATTTTTAGTAAATTGAGATAGTTGCTTGTTTTACATGATATGTTAAGTTTTTCTTTGACTTTGTAACTGTTTTATTTTCTTGTTATGTTGGACTTTTTTTTTTTGAACGGCAAAAAAAGAGTTTATTAATCTTTGGAAACAAATTACAAAGATTAAAAGGATCCGAGAGAAAGACATCACAATGGAAGGAGACAACCCAACAAGGTTGGCACCCCACCCAGCGACAATGCCCTCAAGGACCCAAGGGGAGATAACAAAGTTAACCAGAGGTCAACAAGAACAGAGATACAACTCAAAATTGATACAACTTAGCGACAACAATGAGCAAAATAGGCTTAGAATATTCTCCACCCAAGAGTTTTCGAAATCAACATCAACAGTAGCTACTGTCCAACAGCATCCTCAGTGGCTAGATTCCAATAACATCTTTAGAAGCACCCAAGTGAATCTCCAAAGATCAATCAAAAGCACCAGATAGCATCCATAGAACCAAGACTAGCATCCATATAACCAAGACCAACACCAAACAGCACTAGCATATAGTACTAGAGATGCTAAACCAAGAGAAAGAGACATTATCCATACCATCAGACAACAACAATATGAACAACAGAAAACAGCAATCAGTAGCAGCAGCAGGTGAACACAAAGTGCAGCAACATGATCGCAGCAATGAAGGAAAGCATACGTTGCTCCAAATATGATCCACAGCAATCTAGAAATTACCAGACAAACCCCCAAATATGCTCCAAAAAGCAGATTATAACACCCAAAATAGCAAATCAAAAAAACCACAACAGATTGATGCCCCACATTTCGAAGCAGGGTCTTGCACCTGCGGAGATTATGAGAGATATGATTAGATTTGGGTTTGAGCTCTTTCTTTGTCTTCGGCTAACCTGTCAGCAATCTTGCTGATCACTTCTTCGTCGTCTCCATCATAACCAATACCCAAAGATTTATTTACCGTCCAAATTGCTTGTGCTTCATTTAAGAACATTTTATTCCTGTTAACAATTCCCTCTGAAGAGATAGAAGCAGACAACGCTGCAGCTGCAACAGCTGATCTAAAAACAACACATTTTTGTTTGTTCCTACCACCTTTTCGATTTTGGAGATCAACTTTAGAGAAACCCAAAATGTCGTTAATGGATTTCCTCTTTTTTTTCCCTTTAACACCTTTGATGGCTGCTTTGACAGGGATCATTTGATTTTCTTCTAAATGTTCCAGAGTAGGCCTAACCTCAGCCACAATATCATGATCCAAAGAAAGATTAGTCTCACATTCCACGGGAACCGCAGAAATACAATCATCAATGCCCAAGATATTGTTGTCATAATTCTCTTGGTTAAGATCAGGATCTATACATGCATTGATTGGGCACTTATCGTTTCCCACAGTAGATATTTCAAAGTTCGAGGAAGAGCTAATAGAGTCACTTACAACAGCCATGTCGCTAATGCATTGCAAGCCTCCATCAACAAAATGAGTTTCTTCCACAAGGGATTCCTCCTCAGCTCCAAAATGTATCATTAATGGTTTGGAGTGCAAATTCTCCAACGGCTCCAGATTCTTTAAATTGTCGATCTTATTTGCCTCTGCCTCTGTCTCTCCAAATTTAGATTGTTTTGCCAACTCAGGACTTACGAGTGGACTCGAAACTTTGTCATTTGCTACCACCTTAGCATCCTTAATTGGGTTTCCATCTTGCAACAAAACTGATGCTACCCCTCCCTCACCCTTGTTTGCTGCCAGAAAATCCACCTCACTTCTCAAATGGGCCAAATCCTTGTCACCGGACAAGGCATTTACATCATGAGTCAGGTTACTTCCATGATTAGGTAAATGAACATTTACCCAATCTCTGACAGATTTCTCATTGAAAAAATCATCGCAATCTTCCTCCCAAACTTTGACTCTGTGATTTCTGCCTTTGACAGTAACATTAATCCATTCATCAATTGACTGAAAACTCTCAGTGGCAATAAGCATTCTAGCAACATCAAACGATTCTTCTTTCATGGTTTCCTCATCCAAAGTGATAAACTTTCCCCAAATCTCCCCAACCCTCCTGAATGTTTGAATGCCCCAAGCATTTAAAGGCATCCCCCTACACTTGAGCCAAATCAATCTTGAAGAGCCTGCAACTTCACCATTCCATGGTCTAATGGATTTAAAATAATGACCCACGTGATGCATGAATCCAATTGTTAAGCACGTACTGATCGAAATGTTTTATGTATAAGGATGAATGAGTTTAATTGCGAAACTTGGGGTTGGGATGTGTCCTATATGAGTCATGAGTCATGTGCACTTTACACTTTTAGGTAACTTTGTTGTCTGATCTGGTACCAGAAGTATATTGTGAGTTGGAATCGATGCCAGATAAAATTGGTGGTGATGTTGTGACCGGTATGGGTCTTGAGCCATGCGCAACATACTCAAGGTAGCTTTGTTGTGGGATCGGGCACCCTGGCTATATTGTGGATGGAAGCCGGTGATGGAAAGTATATATTGGAAGTTGGAATGAGATTAATAAATCTTGTGAATCCAATGTGTTGAGGAATGATGTGAAAAGTTGAATATTTCATACGAAATAAAATTTTAGTTATGTGTGTACCTGTTGCACGAGTATCTTTAGTAAAGGGGTCGCTTAGGGCGACCTACTGAGTGTAATTTTATCACTCACGGTGCTACTGAAAGAAGGAGAGGAAGAAGGAGAGGAAGAGCGGTCTGCTGATTTTGAGGCAATGGAGCAGCAAGAAAGATACGAAGTGGCGGAGCCGTTGTTCTACTAGTAGTTTCTTTGTTTAGATGGCTCTATCTTGTTCAAATTGAACATTTAGTATTGTTTAAATGTTTTAGATAATTGCTTTCCTTTCAGTTGTAATATGCTAGCTAACTTTTAGCTTTCCTTTAAAAAAAATTTATCAAGTTTTTCTTTGGAATTTTAATGAATTTGGCTTGTCTATTTAAATAAATTATAAAACTAATTTATTAATGTACCCATTTTTCAGGACATTATAGCACATACTTTTTCTTCCAACTCTGTGGCGTAGCAAATTTTTAGTAATGTCAAAAGCTGTCTATGACACCCCAATTTGCGCTACTCGAAAACTCGAACCATGGCCCATCGGCTTTCCCAATGATGAGGATGAATCAACAATTACCATGAAATTAATCTTGAAATGCACCCGAAAGATTTTTCCTTAGCCTAAATCACCAAAACCCGAAATGAACTAAGACACCCCAATTCCCAAATCTTGGGGCACCCCAGTTTCCATCGAACTAAGGCACCCAAGTTCCCACCAAAATAGGACGCAACTATTTTTCCCTAACTAGGGCACCCTAATTCCCCTAAAATCATGATCCTACAGAAGCATTTGCAGAGAATTGAATTATGGTGTTCTTTGCATGGAGCTTGCAGTACTGTAAAACCAGGGAAATGTTTCCCTCTTACCCTTTTCAAACCCTTGACCCCTTTGAACCTTTCTTAAAGCCTATAAATGGCCATCCCATGCACAAAAATGAGATACCAGGTCCCTTGCCATTACTCCCTTTTCCTATACTGCTACTACAACCCTCCTTCACCAGCTTCCCAATTTTCACAAAAATTTCACCAAAAATTTTCCAATTTTTTTCTAAATCCAGAGGTGTTTTCAAGAGATTACTCCCTTGCTGCACTTTCACTGCTTCTTTTTGTCATTTTTACTACCATAACCCATCATTACCACCCTTTGAATTTCAGCCCATGTCCTACCAAAAATCCTAAAAAATTCCACTATAATCCCTCAAGTATTTCCAAAAATTCTGAGCCATTGTGAAACAAACACAGCAAGCATCTACAATTCTTCCATCATTTGCAAGAAAAAGATTAAAAAAAAAAGGATGCATTTCAAGAAAAGTTTTAAGTTAAGAATCAAATTGAAATCTTGAGGGCTTCAAATTCGCATTCCAGTAATACATACTGGAAATGTAACCTGAGAGGAACAAAATCATGTTTTATATAAAAAAATATGAAATTTTCAAATATTTAATAAACTAGGGCACCCTAGTTCTCCAATTCTGGGGCACCCTTTTATGCTCAATTTGGGGCGCCCCAATTCCTTATTTTTTTCATTTTTCTAGTTTTAAACAGTTAAATTAGATTTCAAATAAAAACAGGATGTATTTTCTGTTTTCAAAACAATTTCACAGTTACTCTAATTTATTTTCTCCCAAATTTCAAATATTTTCTTTTAAATACTTTCCCTTTTGAAGGAATAATAATCTCTCTGTTCAAATCATGATTTTTCTTAAGTCAAAAAAACCATTTTAAAATTTTTGAAACTAATTTTCTAAAAAAATATCATCAGAATCAAAATGGGGAGAAATTTTGGTAATTAATTTTAATTAGGGTGCCCTAGCTCCCTATTACTTGGGGCGCCCTAGTTCTCTATCAATTGGAATTAGCTTTGTTAATTTCGATTTCAGATTATTTTATTACATTTCATTGTTTATTATTATCATTTTATGCATTTTATTTGGTTGATTATTGAACAAAAGTCCATTATAAAATATTTTACAAAATCCTACGAATATTAAAGTAAAGACCGATCTCATATCGAGCTAGGGGGATGCCATGTAACCTGGCTCCGAATCCAAAATCTTTTTGGTTAAAATGATCAGTTGCAAAGCCTTTTCCAAAATAATGGTGCGGAAATCATATTTTTGTCAAAAAGGTTTCTTGGGTTTTTTTCCGCAAACCCGGGCGGCAACTCCAAAAATCAAATCTAGAATTTTCAAATTGGCGAAGTCAAGGGCCCCGTGGCAGCGTCCACATTGTCAAATAACAAACCAACAGTCCACACATACACCATCAAAAAAATCGATCACTTGAAGTACTACTATGTTCTTTCCAAAAACAAAAATGGTAGGGACACAAATGAAATTGCGTATATATCTATTCGGAACCTTTTAATGTGTGTGAACTCCACATATACTCTATGTGTGTGAGGGACACAACTCGCATGTATCGGATGGCTCTGAATCTATCGATCCGTGTTTCAATTTGCGCACTCTCGTCTCTATATATAGCATTGCTCTTTCTTCTTCACCACCAATATACTATTAGTATGTAGTACCTCCGCCACAACCAATTCCTGCCACCACGATCATGATCTCTACCATCTATCCATGACAACATCACACATCTCCACCACGAAACCACCACGCCATCACATCTTCATCACCACTCATACACCGCCATCACAAAGATAGTAATCATTAGAGGTAATTAAACAATCATCCAATTTAGAGATAGTACGTAAGTTTTCATCCTTGTCATTTTGAACGGTTATGTTTTCATCCTTATTACTTGTAAAGTACCTTTTCTACCCTTATTTAGTGATAAATATTAATATACATAATTATTATTGCCAAAATACGTGGCATGTAGTTTTCCTAAGTACGTGTAATGTAGTTAACTAAAATCATGGGTTTTGAATATTTTCATTCCTTCCAATAGAAAAGAGGAAATTTTAAATTTCTAGATTTTCAAATCATTGTATGATATCTTACCATAATAGTTGTTGGTATCAATTTTTCCATATTTATGTGTTGTACTTGATTTTTACCATGATACGCTAATCATGATCTCAATCGTTGTGATTTCTACCATGATTACTTGATTTTACCATATTTTATGTGTTGCATTGTAAAGACCCCGAAAACTTAATTACTTTTTCAAAATAAAAGTTGGGGTTTTGTGAGGAATGTTGTTAAATGTTTATTGACTAAGTGTTGGATTGAACTTAGTGAGGTGGGGTCATATTTATATACACTAGGGACATTTGGGGGTGGGGTGTAATAAGGGGATTATATTAGAAAGTGTGTGGGGGAAGTTTGTAAAAAAAAAAAATTGAAACAACACTCTCTCCCTCTCTCCTCCACCGACCGGCCCCTCTCTCCTCACTCTCCACCATTTTTGCTACCTGCAAGCTCAAATCTCTCCCTCCTCACTCAACCACTTCAAGAACAAAAGCCATTTTTGCGTTCTACGCACTCTATGGAGCTTGATTGCCGTGTATTCACACCGATAGCTCCAAATTCGGGATTTGAGGTTTCTACACCTAGGGTTTCACTCATCTTCAAAATTCAAGCAAAACCTTGAGGAGGGAACAATGTCTACTCTCTCTAGTTGTATACTTGTGATTTGTTGCACATAATTTGTTTTTGGCTTCAATTTCATTGAAAATCATGTTTTCCCTCTTCATGTGAGTTTTCCTAACTTAGATTCTTTGATCTATGAAATTGGTTGTTGATTAATGAAATTGGGAGTGAAATTGACCTCCCTCTATGTTCAATTGTTGCCTAACGTTTCTACTTTGAGCCTAAACTATCTCATTTGTGATTGGGTTGAAAATCCACACCTTAGAAATGAAAATCTGCATTGTTACTGTACAAATGTTGCTGTTCCAAAATTTCCAACAGCTGCCCCTAATCTCTAGGTGGTTTTCGGTCACCCTTTGACATTCGTTTGATCCCCGATTGTTCATTTCTTTACGTATTTGACCCTTGGCATCATTCTCATCCATGTTTTGACTCGAGGATTGTAGACTCATCAGTAAATACATCATCTAATGTCACGTAGACATTTGTTGGATTCTAGAAAGTTTGTGTGAATGTGTGTGTAACCTACTTTTATCGAAAGGTGTGTTTTGGTAAAATGAAATTGGGGAAATGGTCTTGTTATAAAAATTTGAAGAAAATGTTTATGGTAATGAGGTGTTCTAAACCAATGCCAGCATTTGACGAGATTTTGATAAAGGCACACGGAACCTATGGAAATACGGTAGGGGCATGCGGAGCCCATGGAATCCCGCAGAGGCACGCGGAGCCTGCTGAGGGATTAAATCCCTAGTACTAATGAAAATAGCGGTTTTTCTTAATGAAAGAAATGTGAAATGAGATTTTTAGACTATCTATTGTGTTTTGTCGAAACTTGACGCATGAACTTGAATTTAGACTTGTGTGAAATACTTGGGTAGTTTTGGGGAAATAATAGGAAAACTTGGGTGGTGCTTGAGTACATAGAAATGACATTGAACACTTGGGTTGTTTGTGGGTACTCGGGAATCACATTGGATACATGGTAATCAATTCAGGTACTTTGAAGCTTCCTAGTTCTTTTTCTAATAATTTGGTCACCTTTACTCACATATGTACATTCATTTGACATATCTTGACCCCATGTGCATGTATCATCTTTATACATCTAGCGGTAGTAGAATAGTTCTCCTACGGGGCCTGTGTGCTCACCCTATCATTTTTTAGGTACCTAGCTTTGATCGTGCATGGTTTGAAGTGCATGGCTTGCATGATGAGCATACATGACTTGGAGTTATTTTATTCATCTTCCATGCATTAGCTTTTTTTTTTTGGGAGATGATAATGTAACTCTAATGTTTTCACTATTTTGACATTGGATTGTAATATCTTATGGGATAATATTTGATTTGAACCTTTGGGGCAAGGGTGCCCGAACATTTGCTTGCCAATGGGCTATAGATGTACCGTTTGCTGGGAGATCCCTTGGGAGGATTTATGGAAAATCTTTTATCTCTTGACTTATTAATTGTAAGGAATTCATTTATCTATGTTTATGAAAATGAGAGCGTGACATGCATAGAGTAGCGGTAAAAAAACTCAATAGTTATTGTAAAAACATTGACCAATAACACAGAAAATGTGGTAAACATTAACATGGCTTATTCATACGAATTGTTTCATTGAATATACTTGTTCACAACTATTTCAATGATTATAGTAAAATCTATTACAAAAACACAAAATAAGCCCCAACCTAACAACCCAATAACATCTCCCAACAACCAAAATGCCACATAATCTATAATATGACCTATCAAAACGATGTTCTTCTCACCACTTCCTCGTGACAGTCAACTTTAATTTCACCAAAGCTACTCCTGTATGGTGTCACGTCAAGCTATACATCAACGTCTTTTTTTTCCCTCAACCTGCCTAGCCAAAGGTGCATCCACCTCCCTTCGTTTCCCCGATGACTCCAAACGTTGAGTCACAGGAGAGGTCGAAGGTTTTTTGTTTCCGGCCTTTATTTTGTTTAACCCGTGGAGTCTACCAAAAAAACAAATTTTCGGATTGGCATAACCTCTGAAACAATAGAAAATAGCAAGATCGTGTTTTGCACAAAACATACCATCTTTCTCAATGTATCAATATACCATAACAAATATTTAGATTCAAACGAACAATGCACAAAATCCATGACCTCAGTTAAAAAACAATAAACATTAACAGATCCTTTGGATGTGATTCTACACTTTTGAAAAGAGCATCCCAATTACATTACAATCTTTTCTTCTACTAGCCTAACCCACTGATATACAAATCTTGTGATTAAAACGCAAAAAAGAAAAAGAAAAAAAAGAGACCGCAATTTCGCAAATCTTACATCCTTACTTACATGAGTTATTCCAAATAAAAACCAAAAGTCATGATATAAAGTCCAAATCTTAAAACTGCCAAACTGAATAAAAATAATAAGTTAGTTTTAGAATCCCTAAATTTCAAAGCAAAATAAAAGAAAACCAATTTCAGTCATGAACCAAAACACTAGAAATTTCCTATTTTTTTTTTTATCAAAAAAATCAAAACACAAATTAGTACCTTAAAGATTGATGTTTGCACCTAAGGCTTGTTCTCAAATAACCTCCGGTATTTTGACTTTGAGTTGGGACGTCAATGGGTGAAGATTTGGGACGGCAAAGAGACGACGCTAATTTAGTCGGGGTCGACGGAGACTTGCACCACTGCAAGGAGTGAAGGTTTGGGACATGGATTTGGAATCTGTGAAGAATTCATCCAAAATCTGTCGTTGCGGAATTCCTTTTCCTTTTCTAGCTTTTAAAAGGGGTATATGCTCTTTTCCCAAAAAAAAAATAAAAAAATAAAAAAACGATGATGATGACCGGTGGCATGAATTAGGGGATTGGGTTTTATCCCAGAGGACCTTCAAACATTAAAATTCATCCTAATTTTCCTGCTTCGAACAGTTAGCGCACGCAAATGCTAGGGTCAGGCGCAATATCTCAACACCATGTCCAATAGCGTGAACAATTAGCACACGCAAATCAATATTGGGCTCATGGCTTGAACAATTAGCACATGCAAATGTTGGGCTCAGGTGCAATATCTCAATACCATGTTCAATAGTGTGAAAATAAAATGAAAATTATGGCTCATTCACATTCGTTAAAACCAACAAAATTACTATGACAGTCATACGCAACACAAACTAAATTTTTTTGTCATAAACAGTTAGAAACCCAAAGATGAAATTTTTTAGTAACGGCTAATATCATACTAAATTTTTCTTTTGTTTTTGCTCAGTCTTCCCATGTACATATGCATTCTAGTTGGCATTACAGGGAGTACCGGGAACAAAAGAACTGCTTCCACTAATGGAGAATTGAGGAACACCAAAGCTGTTTCCAGAGAATCCAATCCATTCAAAATCAAACAGCCCCCAAATGAAAAAAATATCCCTCATAAATCTCCACAGAAATTTTGTCTTTTGTAAACGCAAAAAATCTCATTACCCATGTGAACTTTCTCAATAAAAGACATACGAACGAACAGAAATGAGTGGCTTTTTGTCATGCTTACATTGAGGATGCCACCAGAAAATTCAGAGGGAGCCCATATAACATGAAATTCAATATAGTTTGATCAATTTCACCGAATCAATAACTTTTTTTTTCTAGTAATAAATTAATAAATGAAACCTTAATCAAATATTAATAAAAGGAAGGCAAAATTCACAAAATTTTATGCCCAAGATCATCCACGGCTCCACCGCTGAGGCGCTGACTCCTAGCGTTTCTACACATCTACCTTTTTTTGATCCATTTCTACACATCTATTTGATGAAGTAGATAACAGGTTTTTGAGACGGAAAGCATGAGTAGAGATGGTCTCCTCACCACTCCTAACATCTTCTCTGTTCCACACAGGTACGACAATGGCTCAATTTGTAGAACTTCCGACAAAATCAATGATTGGAACTGTTCAATTTGTAGAACTTCTGACAAAATCATGCGTGTAACAATATATTTTTGGTTGCACAGCATTTGCTATATGAACAAATTACATAGGTGCAACTTATTTTATACGAAACATTCACCGTCCATTTTTATCTTGAAAAAAACAATTACTTCATATGTGCTCCAATTTTGTCCGATCAAACTGATTTTTCCTTCCCTCACGTATAATCTTTTCCGCAATGGACCATTCAAGGCTCCAAACTGGACGGACTGGAACCCACATGCAATTAGACGACAGCCTTGACCAAGACCAAGATCAAGTAGAATGCAAAAATATTCACATATCCAATCAATTGGTACATTAATGAGTAAACCCACATCATCCCTTTGAGCGCATGTAAAAGAAAATAAATTATTAGTTAAAGATTTCACAAAACACTTTATTAAACCTTAAAAAAAAAATCCCAATAGCATAAATTGAGTCCAACCAAAGACATTGTGGCTTCCTGCTTGATCAGTTTACGTGCTTCCATATTCCTTGAATACGGTATCCAAATGTGATCGCCGAAGTATTCGTGTTACTTGAATAGCTCCTTCCATGCATCGAGGAAATCAAGAGTATGCCGGAAGACGTAGTACGACAAGAGTCCCCCAACTTGGATCACACATTTCCCAGCATTGAAATTCACCTTACGCAGCATTCTTCCAATCGCAACTCCACATGCAGCCCTCACCAAAGAGATCAATATGCCAGCTCGTACCGCCCCCAGGTCAATGGTGACCGGGTCCCATGCGACGCGGAGGCTGAAATAGACCAGGTGCAACAACACCATCACCATCACCGTCATGGGCTTTCGACGAATTTCGTTTCCAGCTTCAGCCCATGCAATGAAAGAGCAGAGTCCGACGATAAATGAAGAGACCAAGAGCCATACGTTCGTCGACCAAGCCATAAAAGGAAGCCATGTATTGTAAGGCCTAGATGGCACGCCCAGTGTCAAACGGCGATAGAAGAGCAAGAAGTGGAGCGAGGGTAGTGCAGCCACAGCAAAGAGCAAGGAGGGCCAGCCATTTCGCGCAATGACAACCCTCCACCATTGGCACATGCATAGATTTTCCAGCTTCACATTGTTGGCATCACCATAGGCTAATTCATTAGTATGATCTCCCTTTTGGTCCTCATCGGCATGGTCATTGCCGTCGGGATGGCCGTCTGGGATTCGACGCCGAAGGTTTTCTGTCATTAGAAACAGGTGATTTGAGGGGGAGAGGTTAATACAAATAGAGCTTGGGCTTATATAAAGGAGAGAAATATGACGAGGAAGATAAGGTCAACGACTCAACAACGGTCAAATAACAGACAATACTATAAATGCGGCAAAGCAAATGATTTTCCTTCCAACTCTGTGGCGTAGCATAATTCTAGTAAAGTCAAAAGCTGTCAAATAACAAACCAACGAAAAACAGGACACAGATGAAATTGCGTATATATCGGTTGGGAACCTTTTAATGTGTGTTAGCTCCACATATACTCTGTGAGCTAGTAACACGACTCACCTGTATCGGATGGCTTTGCACTACAACATATTTGGCCTTTTATAGCATTATGTAATAGCATTCTTCCGGGAATGCTATTGTAAAGGAGCAATTATAACGTTCAAAGCATCAGAAGCCTAGGAAGAGCTCGCGCCTTATTAGTTATAGAATTTCATTAAACTCTTCATAGCGTTCCAAAACCTGGCGCCCAAATATGCAATTCCCCCACCGAAAATTCCAATCGGAAATTCCAATCTTCCCACCAGAATACAGGCGCCAAGCCCTGGTGCACAAAATTGCAATTCCAAAAAATTTCAATCACTCAACCAAATTATAGGCGCCAGATCTCCCATTCATTTCGTGCGAACTAGGGCAAGATTTCTCAAATTGTGCGAACTGGTGTTGGCTGCTAATGGATGGATCTTTAGGTACTCTAGGGTTCTAATCTTGAGTAGCAGGTATGTGTTTACCCCTTATTCTCTATTTCTCCTAATATTTGGTCGACTAATCTTTGGTTACTAATCGCCCTACTTCATCGTACCATCGTACTTCTGCTTCCACATTCCGTACACTACAAGAAATTTGGTCATTGGAGACGAATGAAATCGTCACCAAAAGCATGGTTTTTGTCTCTGATAGTCTTGGTGACGAAAAATAGTTTTGTCACCTATAGGTTGTCTCCGAAAGTCACCTGGTGGCGAAATTATTGTTTCGTCACCTATACTAAATTTTGGTGACGAAATTTTTCGTCACTAACTGTGATGAAGGTGACAGAAATTGATGAGGTAGCTGCTGACGTGGCAATGATGTGGCGGCTGACGTGGCGCTGACGTGGCGCCCGCGTATCGCTGAGGTGGCGGCTGACGTGGCACCTGCGTGGCGGATGACGTGTCGCCTGCATGGCGCCCACGTGGCGCTGACGTGGCGCTGCTGAAAATTGTGAAGTCTGCTCCTCCTGGGAATCGAACAGGAGACCTCCCCTGTGCGCGGGCGTGCGCGAACCAACTGAGACAGGCAAGCCATCGTGTTATATAAGCACCTTTTTAATATTTATACTATACAAACCGGATTAATTCATTTATATTACTTTAATTCATTTAATTACTTTATTTAATTTATTTAAATTACTTTAATTCCTTTAATTACTTTATTATTTATATTAATTCATTTATATTACTTTGTTTATATTACTTTAATTCCTTTAATTTATTTATTTATATTACTTTAATTCCTATAATTACTTTATTTATATTACTTTATTTCCTTTAATTACCTTATTTACTTTATTTATATCATTTCATTTCTTTATATAAATTAAATTAATTATTTAATTCATTTAATTATTTATTTAATTCAATTCTTTAATTTAATTCAATTTTTATTTAATTATTTATTTATATCTTTCATTAATATCTTTTTTATCTTTTAATTTATTTATATATTTATATTACTTTAATTCCTATAATTACTTTATTTATATTACTTTATTTCCTTTAATTACCTTATTTACTTTATTTATATCATTTCATTTCTTTATATAAATTAAATTAATTATTTAATTCATTTAATTATTTATTTAATTCAATTCTTTAATTTAATTCAATTTTTATTTAATTATTTATTTATATCTTTCATTAATATCTTTTTTATCTTTTAATTAATTTATTTATTTATATTACTTTAATTCCTATAATTACTTTATTTATATTACTTTATTTCCTTTAATTACCTTATTTACTTTATTTATATCATTTCATTTCTTTATATAAATTAAATTAATTATTTAATTCATTTAATTATTTATTTAATTCAATTCTTTAATTTAATTCAATTTTTATTTAATTATTTATTTATATCTTTCATTAATATCTTTTTTATCTTTTAATTAATTTATTTATTTATATTACTTTAATTCCTATAATTACTTTATTTATATTACTTTATTTCCTTTAATTACCTTATTTACTTTATTTATATCATTTCATTTCTTTATATAAATTAAATTAATTATTTAATTCATTTAATTATTTATTTAATTCAATTCTTTAATTTAATTCAATTTTTATTTAATTATTTATTTATCTCTTTCATTAATATCTTTTTTATCTTTTAATTTATTTATTTATTTATATTTTTTGTTTTTTATTTATTTAATATTTTGTATTTACATCTTTTTCTTAATTATTTAATCTTTTTCTTAATATTTTGCACGCACTTGTGATCCTGCAACTTATGATCTTGTGATCTTGCAACTTGTGATCTTGCAACTTGTGATCCTGCAACTTGTCTTGTAACTTGTGATTATAATATTGTCAACGTGATTGTAATATTTAGACACTTTAAAACGTGATTGTAATATAATTGCCTTTCCTTCCCTCTTTTAATTGCCCTCTAATATATTATTTATATTAATTATATTAATTCCTTTATTTACTTTATTTATATTACTTTATGTGGCGCTAATTACTTTTTTTATTTATTTACTTTTAAACATGATTGTAATATTATTCACTTTTAGAAGCTTTTTTTTTATATATTATTCATTGTTAAGACAAATTAATAAATAAAGTTAAAAGAAAAAATAAAGAAAAAACAGAAAAAGAAAAAAAAATAATTATATTGCAAATGTAAATAAATAAAGTTAAAAGCAAAAAGAAAAAAGAAAAAACAGAAAAAGAAAAAAGAAAAAGAAAGTTCAGCCGAAATGGGGAAGGGTATTGGGGGAATGGGGGGTGGGGCCGGTTGGGGAGCTATCGCTACACAATTGATCAGACAAAAAAAAAATATTTTTGTTAATGAAATTGTGTCTTGATAATTAAGAAGCTTTCTAAACCCGATCGAGGCAAATTTTTACGAGAAAATGATTAAATAAATAAGGAAAATTAGTTTTGGTGGAGTAAAATGGAGGGAACACATTAGTGACGAAAAAAATATTTTCGTCACCAAAAAGATGTGGAGGGAACACATTAGTGACGAAAAAATATTTTCGTCACCAAAAAGATGTGGAGGGAACACATTAGTGACGAAAAAATATTTTCGTCACCAAAAAGATGTAGAGGGAACATATTAGTGACGAAAATAGTCATATAGGAGACAAAAATTAATTTCGTCACCACAATTTCGTCACGGTTTCTCATTTTTGTTGTAGTGGTAGTCGGAGAAGAATCAAGGCATATTCGGAAAAATTGGACCGGTTGAAGCAAACGGTGATAGTCCGAGAGTCCTCACCAGGTTTGATTTTATTTTTTCAGCCCTAGTACAAGGCTAGTTGTTTTAATCTTCATGTAGTAGCTTGTTTTTGAATTTGTGCATTTGAATTTACTTTAATCAGGGTATCCTTTTTCCTTCGGTAAAGTTATTGGGGATTTTGTGTTGTTTCATTCCAAAGGTAATCTATCCTATTCTCTTCACAGTATGTGTAAGATCGAGCTCATGGGTTACACTTAGATTTTGGTGGTCTAATGATCCCTGAAAAAGATATGTCGAAACCAACCCAGACCCAATGTAAATAGAATTTTAACACATGGAAAGATAAATAATAGCTGACAAACGAAAATCTAATTGTAAAAGAAAAACTAATAAACATGGGTTTGCTTCCAACTTCTGTAATTTCATTATCGGGCAGTGTTGAGTGACTTTCAGTGTTTGACATGGGTCTGCTGCTGTCTTTAGGCTCATGGTTGCGGCTGTAGGCATTGGTTTATTTTGGCTCAGATATTGCCCATCCAGTGTTTGATAATTGTCTTGAATCAAATGTGGTTGTTAATCTTAACATAACACCCATAATGGTCGTTCTTTGGCCACTTTTTGTTTTTTTAATTGTTCCATTAATTGTACAAGTGGGATTATCTCTTCATGGTCCTTCCCCAAGGTTTTTCTCTATCAAGTTTATCTCAAAATGAGATTTGATTAAAAACCGGCTGTTGTGAACATCCGAGCTCTAAGAGAAAGCCACGAGCTTTTTTGTTTCCTTCCTGTTATTGCACTGGGTTTAGATTTTTGTAACTAATCAGTTTCTTACGCTATGCTTTTGTTAAATGTGATTTACCAGAAAATGCAAACAACGCTTTGAAAAGTTGAACCAGGTAAAGCTCCACTCATCTGGTTTGTATTCTCCCTCCCTTTTTGGATTCCTTCTCGGTATTCGTGTGTGTGCGCACGTGCTCGCGCGCCGTTCTGATATACACTATCCGTTATGCTACAGATCTCCTAGGCATCTACATATATGACAAAGCTCGTTTGCACATCATAGAGAATATGAATTGTGTTCGCTCTCAATTATACTTGGTTTTTTTCATTTCACTAGTACTGCTTTCATTAAGCGACATGGTTTTGGCACCTCATGTTCTAGGCTTCATCAGGAGACAAAAATTCAATGGGATCAAGAGAGAACCTCTCTTCATCCATAGCCATAGGATCCCAAGTACCCGTTTCCGTTTTCCCCTTTTACTTTGTGTGTGCCAATTCACTGATTCTTTTTTTTGTTCTCAAAGTAACTAAAACACATTTCTGTTTGTGTGCCTTGATTTTGTGCTAGCTTTCTATTTTTTGTCATTACCCCATCTTTCTACACCTGTCCAAAAGTCTCTCTTTTTATTTCTAAAAAGCATGGATTGCATTGGGAGGCGTTAGTTAAAAAAGAACACATTAGTATTCTTCTTTCCTATGTTTCCAAGAAATCCAGCCTGTCTTAGCTTGCAGTGAGTGCAACTCGACTTGGTATACCAAATGGTTTTGTTTATTGACTGAATACTTCCATTTAGTTTTTGTTTGGACTATTTAATTTTTCCGTTGTTTCCTTATCTTTTTTGCTTCACATTCAAACATGAAATGCTAGTTTAAGGTTGATATTCGTCTTCTTTTTGTAATCTGGCTAAATTGGTTCTCGGAAATGTCTTAAAGGAACCTGAATGTCATTGCTACATATGCCCATTACTATCTGATGGAAAAAAGTACAATGGTTTGGAAACAAAAATGAGCTAGTGGCTACATAAACCTAGATTTGGCTGGAGGGAAACTGTAGGTCTTTTCATTTACTTCGCTGAATTCTCATTATTCTGTTGAACACCCATATAGGGAGATCTTTCAAGCTAGTAACATACCAAACTACGGTTTTGAGCTGGAGGTCTTGTTGGTCGATTTATGTATACAAAGATCATGTTGAAGGGCTGGCCATGGTAAGCGGCTAAGTAAGCGCCAGAGATCATGTGCTAGTAGATACATGCATATGAAGGGCTGTCCATTTTATGTTTATTGCCCATATCTTGCTGCTTCCTTTATCCAGTTCGAAATTATCTCTAGGCTATCCTTTTCTCCCCTTTCTTGTTCATTTAGGAAACAATTCATTTTCTACTCTATTCCACATTTCCACTAGGCTCACTGTGTTTTACTTTCTCCGATGCAGCTGCAAATGTACCTGATGATGACTGCATATTGAACTGTGGTACTGGGTTGCTCTCCGTCTCTCTTGACAATCCTGAGACATATTTACATTGAAGGACTTTGGGTGTCTCACTGCTCAAAATGTTGAAACTCTTTATCTGCCTCCTTGTGGTAATAGTATTTATCAGAATATGACTTCATAGATAGAAGGATTGGTGGAGGATAGCAATCAGATTTCATAGTGCACTGTAAAGGACCAGCATTTGTAGCAGTAGCTAGTGCACAACATTAGAAGATTTAGCAGTCCCAAAGTGTACAACGTTCATTTGTAGATGTAGCACTCCCAGAAATAGTAGAATCTCAAAAGGCAAAGCACTTGTGTAAGCAGCAGGCCTATAAATTAACCCAAAGGCATGGAAATTGTAGTCCAGCAAACTGTCCTTGCAAAACTAGACTCAAGACACAAACACAAGATACACTGAAACGAAACCCAGTAGTGAGACATTAGCAATTATATAGGCCAGACATTAGACATTAGACACAAACACAAGATACACAAAAGAGAGGAAATAATATAGCCAAGATAGGAGACCAAAAAAAGGACAGAATGGGACACCAGAAACCAATCCAGTAATGACAAAGCAAGACTGGTGTTGAAAAATGCATTTTGAATGCTAAAACCACCTCTACAGTTGCTGGATATATATTTTAAGTGCTCATATATATGTTGAAATTGAACCTTATCTGTGCTTCATAGCTACACAGTAAACCCAGGGGGCTCCGTCCTGACAAAAGAGCTTCCTTTTTATTAATCCTTTATTGGATTGTAACAACATACCTTTGTCTTGGCACTTCCAAGTCCCTTGATGTATTTAGAGAGTTTGTTGCTAGAATGTGCTGATATTCTAAAATGGAAAGCTGAAACTATGATAGTTAAGTGCAGTAAATTAAATAGGCTTTATTGCTATATTGAGAATATAAGTAGAGTTCTTAGACATGAATAGAGACATACAGTTCCAAGTACCATTAGGTGGAGTGTGCCAGGACAGTTTTACGTTTTGACTTGATTTTCATATCATTTTTGGACTGTTTGCTTTGGAATACATGGGGAAAGCTATAGATCAAGTGTAATTACTGTTAATACTACTTCATCTTGCAGGTGGAATCACATCTTGGTGACCTTAGTTGGATTCACCACATGGATATGGTGGCATGTTTACTCAGTACACTGTGTTTAACCTTTTCATGGTTTTTTCACGTAAATTATGTTGACTGACTCGAGTTCTTGATAAATTAGATTATCTTCTACATAAATCATTGGGAAATGAACTTGAATTTTTTTTTTTTTTTTGGTTTGGTTTCTATAAATGATTTTGTTGTTGAAATTTAAGAAAACCTGTTACATTTTCATACTTACAGGTTGGCTTTGGGAGATACAAGTGTGTAAAGTCGGCGTAGAAGTGAGCTTCAAGTGAAGAAAAGCTGGTCATGAAGAATTGGGGTATTTGAATGAGATGGTTGGCTAGTGTATGATTACATTTTCCAGAGGGGATACTACATTAGGTTTTTTTTTGTTTGAAGAGTGTAATTAGTCCAACTCTTTTATGTATTTTGTGTTGGGAAATTGTTTTCTAAGCTAATGTATTGAAT
Organism: Vaccinium darrowii; assembly: GCA_020921065.1. Taxonomy (NCBI): domain Eukaryota; kingdom Viridiplantae; phylum Streptophyta; class Magnoliopsida; order Ericales; family Ericaceae; genus Vaccinium; species Vaccinium darrowii. Next base: position 38,075,748 of record CM037158.1, read on the forward strand.
CTTCATCCAATGATTGTATTTTTAATTTTACATTGACATCATTTTGCATTTGGATATAGTTAATGTTGAATGGAATAAAGATTTTTTTTTTTAATTATGGAGATGGTTGGCTAGTATATTGGCATTTATAGCATTTTAAAAAAATCCACAAATTGGCTAATGTAGCGTTCCTCATTCTATTTTCTACTTATCAATAGCATTCATTGCATGTTGTAAAAGTAGTATAAGATAGCAGGCAACAAATGCTATAAATGGTGTAGAATAGATAGCAAACAAAAAATGCTATAGAATGTCCAAGACTTTTAATGGCGTTGGCTAACACAGCATTCTCTAAAATGCTATCTATTACTTTCCATAGCGTTTTTCGCCTGCTATAGAAAGCAATTTTTCTTGTAGTGTTGAATCTATCAATTTCTGAATTTGCGTACTCTCGTCTCTATATATGGCATTGCTCTTTCTTCTTCACCACCAGTACTATTAGAATGTACTGTTAAGAAATATTGTCCCACATTGTTTGGGAGTGGAGTGGGTAATCACTTAATATATGCTGGGACGATGATATATAGGACACAAAAAGTGGCCACACATGGCAAACCTGAAATGCTGGGAATGTTAAGAAATATTGTCCCACATTGCTTGGGAGTGGAATGAGTGATCAGTTAATATATACTTGGACCTCTCCACTCATTGCCAATTGGTTTTGAGATGCCACAACCAATTCCTGCCACCACGACCATGATCTCTATCATCTATCCACGACACCATCTCACATCTCCACCACGAAACCACCACCCATCCACCATGCCATCACATCTTCACCACCACTCATACACCGCCATCACAAAGATGGTAATCATTAATATAAATAATGAAAAATAATTATCATTTCTATCTTTGTATGACATCAATTTTATTTGTTCAGCTCTAGGTGCTTTTGTTAAATAGCTTTTCAGTTTAGTTAAAATTTTTGCACTTAGTTTTCACTCAATTTCATCAAACATCACATAGACACAAGCATGCCCCGGAACCCATCTCAAAATAGTGCCTCGTACATCACGACAACGATGGCCTAATCCTAATCACTGCTATCGCAAATTGAACCTAAAATTTAAAATATGGAGCAGAATCTGAAATTAGAATCTAAAATTTATGTGAAACGCCTATCCCAAACACAGCACCTATAAATCTTGGTTTGTCGGTCCAATTTCGGTTGTTTTGAAACAGACTAAAAGCAACAACCAAATCTATCAATGATCACAATGGGTTGTTAATCAGGGAGTTCAAAATGTTTGTGCAATTTGCTAAATTTTCTAAATCTTCTTCTCCTTCTCCTAAGTTTTTTCAAAAGATAAGAGATGGGAATCATATAGTCACATCTAATGGTTTTCGGAAACCAATTTCGGGCGTGAATACTAGCAAACAGAATACTTCTAGTATTCCTTCATATGCTGAAATTGTTAAAGGTGTTTCTAATGGCAATACTAAGGCGGTGGGTGGTGTGGCTGCAGAGTCGGGTTGGCTTCAGAATAGTGCGGTGGGTAAACTGATCAACTATTGTTATGTCAATACTCTTCAAGATCTCTTCATTAGCAATGGTATTTGGGATGCTCACATCCGTCCTTTGGGTGGCCTTAATGTTCTTGTGTCTTTTGAATCTGTTGAATTGCTGGACAATTTTCTCGAGGATAAGGACAATGTGCTGCCAAAATGGTTCTCTTCTGTGGAAGCTTGGAAAGATCAGAACTTCAAACCTTCAAGGTGCATTTGGATTTCTTGCTATGGTGTTCCCCTTAAGGCTTGGTGCTCTTCTACATTTATTAATATTGGTAAGTTGTGGGGTGATGTGATTAGACTTGATGAGTTAACAGAGAAATTGATTGCTTTTGATAAAGGGCTTTTGTTTATCTTAACGGATTTTCTTGATTGCATTAATGAGGTTGTTCATGTTAAAATTGATGACACAATCTATCCGGTTAAAGTTGTAGAAGACTCTTTGGCAGAAACCTCTTGGAAAAAATGCGTGTTTACGTCTATTAAGATCAAGAAAGGGGATAACTTAATTGGGAAGGATGCTGGTTTTGAAATGGTTGAGGTTGAGCATGAGGATGATGTCTCTTGTGATTTGAATGTGCATGGCCCTCTCGTGGAGAAGGTTTGTCTATCCAGTCAGACAAAGAAGAATGATATGGAGTTTGAGCCATGTAATCACTCTACAGATGTGGGGAATCATTTCTCGTTTTCAAGGGATGTGGATTCTTTTGTTGGGGAATCTAAGTTTATTGAGGACGGGTGGCAACTACAAGTTCTGGTCCTAATGACTCCAAATCTACCGATCTTGATTCTACCGATCCCCTTATTAACCATGTGAATTACATGCGCTGCAAGAAGAAAACTCGAACCAAATATGGTTATCGAACGAATCCTGTTTGGACAAAAATTCCTTTGAAAACTGCTTTCTTTTCTAGGACGTCTAGCCGGGATCATAAAGAAGAGAAGTCGAAGTCTATGAAGGTGGGTTTGAAGATTGGCAACGTTGATGGGGACACTCTTTCCACTCAAGAGGATGCTAGTAGCGACTCTCATAAGAGGATTTCGCTCTTAATCAAGGAAGCCCGTAAGAATATGGAGATGAACGCTTTGCTTGGTGTAAAATTTTTTGGACGGGAGAGCTACAATATTAAAAAATTTCTAGAATTGCAGGGAGTTGATATTTCTGAACAGGAAATCAAAGCTCATGATGTCTTGGAGGATGATACATCCATTTCGGTGATGTTCTAATTTTGCCGTCATTTTTGGTGGGAGCTCTTTGGCTTATTCTGGTGTTGGTTGTTTTTTGGTTGGAGGTTTCGGCATTTTTGGGGGTTCTGCTTCTGGTTTTCCTTGTGGCAGGTTTTTTAGGTGGAGCGCAGTGGGTTTTCCTTCCCTTAGGTAGAGCGCTGTGGGTTCTGCTTCTAGTTTTCCCTGTGGCGGGTTTGTAGGGTGTTTTTTTTCCAGGTTTTTTGGTTTGGCTGGTACCTTACCATCCTGGTTGTTTCTTGTTATTTCCCCTTTCGGGTCCTTGGCGTTTTCAGTCTCGGTCCCTTTTAATCTTTGTAATTCGTTTTCAAAGATTAATAAATTTTTTCTTATAAAAAAAAAAAAAAAAAAGCAACAACCAAATTAAGATCGAACCCCGTAGTGGAAATCATCATTGTTTCAAAGAGTAACTGCGTTTGTGTTCGATGAGTTTCTTGTGCAGGATTTCGGCATTGTTCATGGGAACTTTGGTTGGATAGAGTTTTTGAAAGTTCTTTAGCTAATTAGGCTTTGTTTCCATGTATCACTCTTGTGTTGGAAATGTTTTGTCCTGGAAAAGCAAAAGGGGGAGAAAGTAACAAATTTTTTTTTGGAGAAAAATATAATTTTATATTTTACAAAAAGAAAAGTAAAAATGTACAAAACAACCTTAAACAGTTTGAATAGTAAAATAGAATTTACGTAAAGCAAATTATATTAAAAGTGAAAATTAAACGAAAATAAAAACATCCGTAAGAAAAGGACGAGAGGTGATATTAGAGGTGGCAAATGGGTGGGTTGAGTTGGGTTGGGATGGGTTGAATATGGGTGGTATGGGCTAATAGTATGTAGGTTGAATATGGGTGGGTTGAATATGGACTACGCTAAACCCAACCCAACCCAATCCAACCCGTTTTTTTTTTTTTTAATGACGTTTTGTATTTTTTAGACAATTTCTCATGACGTTTTGTATTTTTGCAAAAAATGAAAACAAAAGTATCAATTAAGCAATATTGAAGCAAAATCGTTTAGTAGAATTCGCTTGATAAACCCGTCCTTTGGATGTACCAGAAATAATATTCGCATTCAGCCTATTTGCTTATTTTCTTATTGGCATTTTGGGAGTGAGAAATTGAAGTGTTCCTTGGATTCTATTACTGGAATGCTTTTTCAAAATAAGGAGTTATGTTTTCTTAAAAGTTATTTTATTGTGAAATGTGATTCAATATTATGGCTCGAACCAGTGTTTGTGCCACTGCCCTAAAAAATTGAGTAGTAATTACTAATTCAGCGAGTGAGAATTGGATAAGTATGCTTCACAAATGAATGGGTTCTATGTTATTTTTAGGTACAGAGATACAATACTTCGCTAAAATCATTTTATGAACAACAAAGTTAACATTTCGCTTAATGCTAAATTATACGGAAATTTGAATAAGCTTCCAAATCATCAATTAATCTATTTTTTTAACTGAACCATCTATTAATCGAAGGTAGCCTACCTTCTACAGAATATTTGCTCCTTGTGATTTGGCTAAATCCAAAAACCTAGTTTTTTGGTTTTTTTCGTTTTGTCCTTATTCAAAAAAAAAAAATTGCATTTATTAGTTTTCGGTCGATTTTTGTGATTTCTTGGCTTGTTTCGACGAGAGGAATCTAAAAGTATAAAATTATAAGACAAACTTAAAGTTTTGTGAATAAAGACGAAAAAGTTTTTGATTAAGGATAAAACGAAAAAAACCAAAAAACCAATTTTTTGGATTTAGCCAAATCACTAGATCATCAAGATTTTTAGCCTACCATGCGATAACTGTAGACATGACTTAGCATTCATGGCCCACGAACCCCATTAAATTTCTATTGGCTTCTTTGTTTAAAAACTTTTACTCTTGTGATTTTTATTCAATTGTGTAATTTAAAGACCTAAGTAATCATTTTATGATATTAGCTGAAAAACCCCATTAAATTCAAAATTATGTTATTCTTGTTTCACGTATGTTTTGTATTTTTAGTGAGTTGTATATATATACAACTCACTCTTTCGCGCCAAACCGCAAGATGCGTTGACCAAGCCCACTATCCAGTCCATTGCGCAACTTTCAACCAATACTCTTATATATACGTATTTTGCTAAAAAACCTCCAAACCCGAAATACTTTCCTAGAACTTCTCTTTTCTTAAATCTTTTAAATTGTGAGAGATGAAGGGAGAAAAAACGTGTGTATTATTTTTAATATTAAGCAAGTTGATGAATAATTAATCGATTGAAAATGTGCAATTTTCGCATATTAAGTATATTTATGGATGATTAACATAGGAAAATGTGTATCGTTTCGGGTACTAGAGATAATTTAATCTTAAAACACTTACATTTTTTAATAATAATTACTTTCTCTGCCCGTAAAGATAATCCATTAGCAAAGAAACCTCCAATTTTCGGATTAAAAAAAAAACATTTCCCTTCATAATTTCTTATATTTCTTGACAAAAACTAAAATAATTTCTTATATTTCTTGACACAAAATAAAAAAAAAATTAATTGAAATTTTTATTCAAAATTGAAATATTTATCCAATAATTGTATGTCGTTTTAAAATAGGCTATTTTTATGGAATGGATAGAAAGAGAGTATTAATTTTGGATACCACCATGAGCGGAATCATGACTTTATCCCTGACGTGGTCCCTAGAAACGCAAGAAACGAATGGATTCAGATGGGGGCTGGTGTGAGATCAACGGCAGGAAATAAAGCAACCGAGTCTTCCGATGATGTAACCGATTTTGATTTTTTGCCAAACTTTCCCTCCATTCTAGAGAGAGAGAGAGTTTTTCTCTCTCGAGAGTCTTATATTTCTGCTTCTTCGGCTCTCCGTTTAGGAAGCCATAGCAGAGCTGTTTCTGAGTAGAAAAAAGGTGAGATTGGTCTCCTTAGGGCTTATAATCGAACCATACTACTCGAATTGAGTTCTTTTTATTTATAAAAAAAAGGGGTCAAAATCTTGTTTCTACGTAAACAAATCAAGCCCAAACAAGTTACCTTGGCTTTTATTAAGATAAAAATCAAGCTAGAATCGAGATCGGCTAGATTAAAGCTTATTTGAGATCGGCTCGTCTCATAAAGCTTGAATATGTTTTAAAGTTCCTTAAGTTTTCAAACCAAGCTTGAGCTCGACTTGTTCTAGTTGCCGCATTGATGATCTCTATGATTCTAATGCTGCTGGCTTTGTTTTCAGTCTCTGAGTTTGATATTTTGGGGGATTTCTATTCTTTGGTTCTCTGATATGTACTGATTCTGAGGCTTTGGTATGTTTTTTCACTACTGTTCAGTGTTATCTTCGTTGTTTGGATCTGGCTTCTCTGCAGTGATGGGAGAGGATTTTCCCATCCCGTCCCTCCTCTTTAGGACCCACACCAGGCCCACATCGATTATCCAAAATTCGTGTTGATTGAATACATGATCCAAAAGCATTTATCTTGAAATGAGTAGGAAAAAGTGATTTTTATCAAGTGTGCTTAGTACCTTTTTTTTCAAGATTAATGTGATCAATCAGCATTTATCTTGAAAAAAGTAGGAAAATTTGATTTTTATCGAGTGTGTTTAGTACATTTTTTTTTCAAGATTAATGTGATCCGATTGGTCATCAAACGGTATCTGATCAACACAAAATTCTTGAATGGTTGAAATACTTGAAGAGATCTACAAAATGTATGACACGGATCTTTGATGTGGCCCTTTGTCACGTTTGTCTTAGGTAGGAGAGAGAATATTTCTAATGTTTTATTTCAGAATAAACAATAAAGTGGTGCAAATAGATGGTTAAATTCAGTAGATTCCTGATTTGTTTGGCTCGCATTTCCAATGGATTTTAATGGGATTGAGTGCTCTCAGTATGTTTTTTAATGGTTACTCTAGAAAAGATTTTTATAACTTTACCAGCAAAACAATTGAGAAATTATCTTGTGAAGCCTGTTTCAAGACTTATTAAAGAGAGAAACATTACCGTGGCATCTATTGTGTTGTCTTCACACCTTTTTTTGTTTTTCTTTTTCCCCTTTGAATGATCACTTTTTTGTTCCTGTTGATTTTCTGGACTCGAGAACTGTCATAGTTTGATATGACACAGTAGTCTTAGCAAGGAGGAAGAAGAATATTTTTGTGGTTTGTTTTGGATTAACTATGAAGAAGTCCAAATAGATGGCTGGCTTGACTTGTTCATGGACTGATGGAATGATAAACAGCTTTCTCGGCTATCCGTATAGGTTTAAATTTGTTACACTGACAAAGAGTAACACTAGTATTATTGCTATCTTTCTAGTTTTTGTACATTTATTATTCTTTAGCTGTTCTCATGATGTGAAGGGTCGTTTAGCGATTTCAGTGTTTTTCTATTACTTCTCGTGATGGTGCACACAACATTTATTTGTGTAGCTTGCATTGTTTAAAGAAATATGTTTATGTGTTTGCTTTACTACATTCAGTGATATCTCAATAGAAACACGTAATATTATCTCATATGGCTTCACAAGAACGAAAGTATGCACCATATTAAGTGCACCCCTTTTTGTGAACTGCATATCCTTTTCCATGTCCATGTCCTATGTTGGATTGAGTGTGGCGTTGTTAGATGACTTTGAGTGTTTAGTGTTATAACACACACCAAAATGCCACTTGACATATTAGGCACTATACTACACTTGTTTTGAATGGGAACGAGCTCAAATTTAAAAAAAAGAATTGCATCAATCGGGAGCTGTAGGTAAGCGATGTTCAGTTATTCACAAAGGCAATTATTTTATTCTTTGCACCCCTAGTAGCTAGCTTAGTTGCTATTTATCCCTCCCTAGTAGCTAGCTTAGTTGCTATTTATCCCTTAGGAGCTGTATGCAGCTGACATGTCACGGATACATTTCTTACTAGTGATCATTTCCAGTGGCTCTCATGGTTCGTTTGAATATGCTGAGAAATGATATATTTCATTGTACGACCTTATTCTACTAGAAGGCAAAAGTGCAAATTCTATGCATAAATTTGTTGCTGTTTGGTTGGACCAGGGATTGAACAAAAATATTAATGTGCTTTTTTAGCGCATGAATTCTATTTTTCTTCTTATAGTTATAAGTTCGACAGTTTGTTTAATTATCTTATAATAAGGTGTCTAAGCCCACAACCTTATTCAAATTGCTAACCTGTAGCAGCTTTGATATGTTTATCCTGTGTTACTGGTATTAAGTTTCGTATTTGTGCTTCTAAGCTTCTTGATAGCACATAGGAGAGTCTTTGCAGTAGACAACTGTTGCAAATTGCCAAATCGTATCAGATGACATTCTGAATGGTTAATATGGCACAGATTAACCATTCTCCAATTTGCAGCATTACATGTCCTTTACTGATAACATTGCATTTAGGTATGCAAATTGTGTTATTTGTTTCCTGGAACCTGTTTATAGTTCTTTTGTAGACTGTTGGGCTTGTGGGATCAGGAATGTTAATCAATTTACCTTCTTCTAAGAACCTGTTCAGAATCTTCATATTGTTGGTTGGATCCTTACATGTGTTCCTCAATTGTTAATCAGTGTTTTATTTAGTTATTTTATTTTATGCTAAACATAATGTTTCCTTTGTTTACCGGAAAAGAAAAGAAAAACATAATGCTTCCTTTTGGGATGTTTGTAGATACCTTTTTGTTCACTGTTTGAGTAAAAGATGGAGAAAGAGGTAATTGGATCTCCACTACCACCACCGCCACCAATTATACCACCCAATGTGAAGCCAGAAAAACTGAATCCTCCAAAGTATTCTATTATCAGTAGGCGTGGGTCTAGTAGTACTGGGCGGCACGTTTCTTTGTTGGCGAACCACTTCAAAGTTTCTGTCAAATACCCAGATGAGATGTTTTATCAATACAGTGTATGCTAACTACCATCTCTATGTTTTTTTTTGTGCGCCTCCACATGTACTATGTTACATTTATGGCACTGTATGGTACACTACACGCAGGTTTCTATTAGTTCTGAAGATAACAGAGCTGTGGAGAGCAAGGGGATTGGGAGAAAAGTTGTTGAAAAACTTTACCAAACATACTCCTCTGAACTTGGTGAGAAGAAATTTGCATATGACGGAGACAAAAGTTTGTACACAGTGGGGCCTCTTCCGCAAAACAAGTTACAGTTCAGAGTGGTACTTGAGGAGTCATTTGCAAAACGGTGAATCTTCTGATTGTATCTGTTTAGTTGTATAATTATAATGCATTCTAGTTTTAGTTCATAAACTAAAATGGTGTCCCAAATGGCATTGTTACTGCAGTGGCAGCCCAACTCATTACGGGAGCCCTGGTGAGGTCAGGAAAAGGTCAAAGCGTTCTTTCCAGTCACGAACTTTCGTTGTCGAAATCAGTTATGCAGTGAAAATACCCCTGAAGTCCATATCCCTTGCCCTTCGAGGAGTTGAAGCAGAAAAAGCTCAAGATGCACTAAGGGTGCTTGATATTATATTGAGGCATCAAGCAGCGAACAGGTACTTCATATCCTCCATTTGTATTTTGTAGCTTTTCAGCCCCTCACCTTGCTTTTTTTTATTACCAACTGAAAGTATGGCTGCGAAATGCCAGGGGTTGCCTTTTGGTGAGGCAGTCTTTCTTTCATGATGACTCAAGAAATTTAACTAATGTTGGAGGTGGTGTGACTGGCTGTCGAGGGTTCCATGCTAGCTTTCGCCCAACTCATGGCGGTTTGTCACTGAATATGGGTATAATTCCACTCGGCTGTTCTTTCGCTTCAATGAGTTGCCTTTACTGTCACTTGCTGAGTTGCCCTTTTGTCTCACTCAGTGCTGCTACAATAATTTGTGCAGATGTATCTACCACTATGATCTTAACACCCGGGCCTGTGATTGATTTTCTACTAGCCAACCAGAATGCACGGGATCCTCGAAATATAGACTGGAGAAAGGTTGTCAACTATTTGTTGCATCGTATCTTCCCTGTTTTTTATGTATTGATATATTTTATATTTGCATTTGTTCAGGCTAAAAGAATGTTAAAAAACATGAGAATTAAGACGAGGCACAATAACCGGGAATTTAAGATCATAGGCTTGAGTGAAAAGCCTTGCAATCAGCAATTGTAAGTACTCGTTGAACTGTATGGAAATTGTTTTGATTGAACTGTATGGAAATTGTTTTGATTCATTCCAGTACGAGAACTCACAGATTTTTTTGTTTGATTCTCCTAGTTTTCCTCTGAAAGTGAGGAATAGTAATGGAGGAAAAGATGGAGAGACTTTGGAGATTACCGTGTACGAGTATTTTACCAAACACCGTAATGTAGAGCTTAGGTATTCTGCATACATGCCATGCCTTGATGTTGGCAAACCAAAACGGCCTAGCTATCTTCCCCTGGAGGTACATAAATTATTACTGTTTTATGAGTTGCTCTCTGGTTTCTCATTAAAGTCCTCCCAGCACATGAACTTTGCTTCTGTAAAAATTTTTGACGGGGTTTCCTCCATGAATTCCAGCTTTGTTCCCTCGTCTCTCTTCAACGCTACACAAAGGCATTGTCTTCATTGCAGAGAGCATCTTTAGTGGAAAAGTCGAGGCAAAAGCCGCAGGAAAGAATGCGAGCTGTGACTGACGTAAATTCTCATTGCCATCTCAATGCATGTCTCGATGATTCTTAATGTAGCAATTATAATCCAATTGCTTAATTTGGCAGGCTGTTACAAATTATAGATATGACGATGACCCTCTTCTTGCTGCTTGTGGCATTTCAATAGAGAAACAACTCACTAAAGTTGATGGTCGTGTTCTTCAGGCGCCTATGGTAGTTTATGAATACCTTTTAAGCTAGGAATTGGCTTACATTGTTGTCCAAATTTACTGAATGATATTTTCTGCACCTTTTCCTGTCTTTTTGAAGTTTCAACCTTTCTTCATTGCAGTTGAAGGTCGGAAATAATGAAGATTGTGTACCACGTAATGGAAGATGGAACTTTAACAACAAGGTATTCCCTTCTTTTCCTTCCAATAAAGGAAGAGAAGTGCTTCGATTTTAGGGCGTGGAGCTGCAATTGATTGTTATCGCACAGCTTAAATCTGCAAACTCTGATCTGATTTGGTAGCTAATGATTAGCCTTTGTCCTTCCTTTCCTTTTGTTCCTTTGCAGCATCTCTTTACCCCCGTCGAAATAAAAGAGTGGGCTGTTGTCAACTTCTCTGCTCGTTGTGATACAAGTTATCTGTCCCAAGAACTTATCGCTTGTGGACGGAAAAAGGGCATTGTAGGTTACCGTATTCTATACTCGTCTTTGGGGTACGGTTTTACTTTCATGTAAGAGCTTTGATTGATGAAGTTAGTCATTTATTTCATTCATGATCAGCATATTGAACGTCCACTGACACTAACTGAGGAAGATCAACAATATAGAAGGTCTGGCCCGATTGCAAGAGTAGATAAGATGTTTGAACTGATCAAATCAAAACTCGCAAAACAGCCTCAATTTATTCTTTGCGTCTTGCCTGAAAGGAAAAATTCTGACATTTATGGTAAGCGTGACTAGTGTTTCTTTGGGTGTTTCTGTTTTTTGACAATAAAGGATATAATATACAAAAATATCTTTGTGTTATCAAGGGCCATGGAAGAGAAGATGCCTAAGTGATTTTGGCATAGCCACGCAATGTATTTCCCCTTCTAAGATCAGTGATCAGTATCTAACGAACGTGCTCCTCAAAATAAACTCTAAGGTACTTTCGTAATAAAACTCGTACGGATTTAATTTTATCACCATTCCATTCATCTTAAACTGTCTGTCAGTAATTCTGTACAATTCTTTCACTAGCTCGGAGGGACGAACTCTTTGCTTGCAATAGAGCACTCATCTCGTATCCCTTTGATTAAGGATACTCCAACTATGATTCTGGGGATGGATGTTTCTCATGGCTCTCCGGGTAGATCAGATGTTCCATCAATAGCAGCGGTAGGGCGATATCCTATATTCTTCCTACCAACTTGATCATTTATTCTGTTAACTATCACGTAATAGTTTTGTTGCTTCTCATCCAATGGGCTGATCATTTTAGGTTGTTGGATCTCGCTCTTGGCCGCTGATATCAAGGTATAGAGCAGCTGTACGGACACAGCCAGCAAAGGTAGACATGATAGAATGTTTGTATAAGCCATCAGAAAGGGGAGGAGATGATGGGATTATGAGGTACTAGTAAATTCAAGTGAAATTTGTGGACATGGTGTTCGTTACCAATTTTTTTTTATTTCCATTTCAAAAACTATAGAAACTGATATGGTTTTACAAAGTGTTACTACCTCCTGAGTCATTGTGCTGTAGGGAACTACTTATGGATTTCTACCAGACGAGCAATGGACGAAAACCTGAACAAATAATAGTATTCAGGTAAACTATGTAGTTGGGATGAAATTTGCAGCATTTATGGTCTCTTTTCATGAAAATGACAATGTTTCTACAGAGAAGCTTTAGAGGAACACTGACTTCTTGAATGGAAACAGATACATTCAAATCCCTGTTTCGAATTGCTTGCTACTTCATTTTGAACGAGTGTTGCAAGTATCTGTTTGGACTATCCATTTCAGAGAGTTGCTACATACACAACCATCCAACCACTACTCCATCAACAGCCCCTCACACATGTGCACCCCACACAATTATGAGGTGGGCCCCACGTGTACGTGAATGTTGTGGATTGGGCTGTGGTTGGATGGTTGTGTACCTAGTATGTTTGATCCATTTATGCCACCGAATGACTTGTCATTCCTTGCCTCACTGAAGTTCACCTTTCTCTTAGGGATGGGGTGAGCGAATCTCAATTCAATCAAGTGCTGAACAATGAGTTGGATCAAATGCTGAAGGTTCTTTCCCATGTACAATGTTGAATGGTTTAGTTTTTTTGTAGTACCTGTTATCAGTTTTTTCCTCCATATAAGCATATAAAAAGTTTCTGATTATATTAACAATAATAGTTACCTAAACATGTACTGGGCATGCACCAGGCATAGGGGTATTTCAGTCACTTCATGCTAAATATTCAAAACTCCAGGAATATCAGTGACCAGAAGGCCATTTACGGTTAAAAGTTTTTGCCTGGTCATTTGCTTCAAATGATCCACGTCCCTCCTTAGGCCTTTCTGTGCAAAGTTTTGTGTTTCTTTGCTTTTGGGGCATGTGCTGTGATTGTAGATGACCTCTGGGCCCTTCTAGTAGTAATAGAAGCTCTCTTTCCTGTGTTCGAATATGTAATTTTCAACATAGTTTTTCATTTTATTGGCAAATCCAAAAAATTCTTCTTGGTTCAAAATAGATATGTGGTTGATTTGGCATTGAATGGGAAGGATGAAATAGCTATGTTTCCATGCAACGGTTCCAGTGCATTTTATTCGATCTCAGTATCATCTGTGAATTTTTCTTTTGACATCATTTGTGTAATCTTTATCGCTATAATAATGTAAAGCTCTGAGCTTCTTAACTTCTTGTTACTTCAGGCTTACCAGCACCTTGGTGCGGCTAAGGATCCCAAATTTACTATGATTGTGGCTCAAAAGAATCACCACACAAAGCTATTTCAATCAGATGCCCCTGAAAACGTTCCTCCTGGTAAGTTTCCACACATGGTTGCTTGTGTTTCTTTCAAAGATTCACCCCCTGAACACGGGCATTACCTTCTTGTTTTCAACAGGTACTATTGTTGATACAAATGTCGTGCATCCAAGGAACTATGACTTCTATTTGTGTGCTCAGGCAGGGGCGATAGTAAGTTGTTACCCTTTTCCTCCTCTTTTTTTTGTTTTTTTTTTTTCATGTTGTTGCTGAGAGAACCCTTCTCCTCCTTTCTGGGTTGGATGATAAATTCATTCTTCACAGGTTTGATATGTTTCACAATTATCATGCTGCATTTTCTGAGATTCTGTTAATGAATTCAAGCATAGCCTCTGGGAATCAACTAGGATTCTTTACTTCTTTGGGAGATTTCGTTTCGGTTTATTTAATAAACATGGAGGAAATTGATAGAAATTTCAAGACCCATTCTAGTCGGTTCCCACATCCATATTTTGTATCCATTTTGTCAAGACCTTAATGTGCTGGTATTGCCTGCAGTTTTTCACACTGGTTCATTAATTTCTCCTGTTTTTGTCCAAAACAATGGTAATACACATCTGTTTAAACGTTTAAACTTTCCTTTTTATTCACTTGTCCTTTCTCCATATTGTTTTCAATTGAAAGGGAACTTCTCGGCCTACGCACTATCATGTATTGATCGATGAGATCGGTTTCCCTCCTGATAACCTTCAGAATCTTATCCACTCACTATCATATGTGTAAGCTTTTAAACTTCCATCTATTCTTCCATGTGTCTAAAGTTTCAATTTGTAAAAACACGGAGCTAAGCGTTCATTGTGGCCCTTTTACTTTTCAGGTACCAAAGGAGCACTAGTGCCATCTCAATTGGTATGTCACACCATGTCTAGTTCTCATGCATTTACTCCTCTGTTTCAATTTATATGAAATGATGTTTTCACTTCTGATATACTCACCAACCACTTTCCCTCCCTCCAGTTTCTCCGATCTGCTATGCTCACCTTGCAGCCACCCAAATGGGGCAATTTATCAAGTTTGAGGACGTCTCTGAAACATCTTCGGCACAAACAGCAGGACGTTCTGCTGTTCCTGAGCTTCCGAGGTTGCATAAATATGTCGCGGGTTCTATGTTCTTCTGCTGAGCTGATGGTATCTCTTCCGATAGTAAATACTGATCATTGGTGGTACACGAAAAAGGTCTATTCGGGTGACCCAAGTGTCAGGCCTTGGGATAATAAAAGGTACAGCACAAATTCAATGAGTTATGGGCCTTATGGCCAATGTCGTTAGGCATAGCGCTAATCAAGGTTGGGTATTTACCAAAGACAGAGCAGGATAGCTAGTCTTTTAACATTCAACGACTATGTTTAGTAGTTTTGCGTTGTAAAAAATGGCAACAATTTGTTTCCTCATCTGCTTTAGGTTTAATGTTCTGATGGTTCGGTAATATTTTGAAGTTATGTAGTTCTCAGATTCTAATTTGCTAGTAATTGTCATCTATGTTACTATCGACTTCGAGTTTTATGCATGGATTCTTCAGGGCATTGTTATTTTGTCTGTGATACTGGACTGAGAAATTTATCCATGAGGGGTCCCTTTTAAGATAGGAAATCTTGATAAAGAGGACCGGGGGATGCTTTTGGGTGGTTTCTTTTTACAAGATATGAGGGAAAGTCTACGATACACACCTCTTAAATGTGTATGTCATACGTATGTAATGTGTAGTACTCCTAAAGTTTCATAACATTTTGGTAGATCTTGTAAACTGACATTTCACCAAAATCACACGGAGACCTCGAACCTTAACGAAATATCACATAAACACCTAAAACCACATCAATTAAACCCCTACTATCACCCTCCGTCTAAAAACAAACAGAATGGATGATGTGGACTACGCATGGATGTATTCCGCCCTTTTTCCACCATTAGATTTAACAATGGCTCAATGTTGAAGTATTCAACACATGATTCCAAGTAGGAAATGAAATAATCTTGCTGTTCCAAAATTTTTGTCCTTCATTGGGATTTAAACTTTTTAAGAGATAATCATTGCAGTTTAAAATATATGAACTTCCAAAATACTCTCCTTTTTGAAATGTAACGGTTACTTGCTACACTCTAAAGCATTTTTCCTTCCATTGTGTTTGAATTTGAATAAGGGATGAAGTTTATGAAAGGAAAAGTTTAATTGACTAGCCAAAATGGACCATAATTTTGGGACATTCTAAAAAGAAAAGGTGGAATAAAATTTTGGGACTGTGGGAGTAGTGTTTTGATAGGTATTTCGGCAAAAAATTTGGGAAACCAAACAAGGGGAGCTCAAAAAATTGTTAGTTGGGTGTCGAAAGTAGATGTGAGAGAGAGAGAGAGAGAGGGAGAGTAATACATGTGAGGTATGCATTCAATTTTCGTCCACATAACCCCATTAAACACCACATGTAGTCTATGTTATCCATTCTGTTAATGTTTAGACGGATGGTGACGTAGGGGTTAAATTGATGAGTTTTTAAATATTCTATATAGGTGTTTATGTGAAATTTCTTTAAGGTCAAGGGTCTTCATGTGATTTTGGTGAAAAGTGAAGGGTTATTTTGAAATTGTCTGTAGGGAAACCATAATACATGCCTACCAGTTGTACATCCATATGTACGTAGTCCATTTCACCTATTTTGTTTGTTCTTAGGTGTACATCCATGTGTAGTCCATGTCATCTATTTTGTTTGTGTTAAATTGATGAGTTTTTGAATAGTGTAGGTGTTTATGTTATATTTCATCAAGGTCAGGGGTCTCCGTGTGATTTTGGTGAAAGGTAAGGATTTATTTTGAAAATTTTCCTATACTAAAAGCTCGTAACTTCTCAGAAATATGATTCATAACATTTTTATTACGAATCATAACATTTGCTTCTCGTAACTTTTCAGCAATAAATTCATAAGATTTTTCACTAAAAATTATAACATATTGGTGCGTATCGTAACTTTTATACTAAAAACTCGTAATATTTTGGAGATGCATATGGTACACACTCAAATAGGGGTGTGATATGACGCTACACTGAAATTTCCCCTATATTTTTTCTCTGACCTTCATTCTATATTGCTAGTCACAAAAACAAAGGCTTTAGGCGAGGGAATTTGTTTCATCCTCCCTTTGTACAAAGACAATTTATTTCTATTGTGTTTCATGTACTTTCGTGTGCTAAATGATTAGAACTTGCATCCACTAAACTTAGAACTTAAATTTTTCCATTTACGAGGAAATAAATGAAGGGCCTTGGCATGGGGCCTTCCTAACCGGGGAGCTCACTACATGCGTGTAGTGAGCTGGCTCGGCCTTTCGATTGGCAATCAACGGTCCGGATCGCTTTACACTTTAAAAAACACTTTTACCTTCAACTCCAATTTATCGGGACTGTTAATCGCTGATCGAATGGCAGAGCCAGCTCACTACACGCATGTAGTGAGCTCACTCACTACAGGCCCCCCGAATCTTCCTAGTTCCTAGTCTATTAGGACCATTGTTGGATCAGTGAACAATAATATGTAACACACCTCGAAGAGAAGGTGCAAAACTAACAAATTTAGGAGCAAGCTGAACTAATTCAGGCGCAAGCGGAAGGAATGGAAGCAGCAAACAATAAGATAGTGGAACTAGTAGAGGCAAAAGAAGCAGCAAACAACAAGATAGCCGAGTTAGTAGAGGCAAAAGAGGAACAGGGGAGGGCTTGGGCTAGGGTTATGGGGTTTCGTAAACAGCATGGTTATGCCGGTTAATGACTTGCTGGTTAGTACATCATGCTTTCCATATCTACAGTCCTCCTTTACATGGAGTAGTTCATATTAATGTGAATTATAGAATCCAATACCAGGGAGAAGATTGCCAACCACATGTGTGAACATCCATATAATAAGGAAGGGAAGTTTTTGAATTTGCTACATTATCGACCGTCAGATTTAGATTCAAGGGGTGAGATTGCTAGGGTTAAGGAAGAAAATGCAGTTTCCTTGGCAATTGCATTGTCGCAAGTCTGCAGTCTGCAATCTTCACTGAATTCTTGATTGTCTTTATTGAATTCCTGATACAGTGATACGTCCTACAAGAGTAGTTGAGGAAGAAAATGCTGTTTCCATGGCAATTGCATTCTCCCAAGTCTGCGGGAAAACCAGAGAAAGAACAATCTAACCACAAAGATATCATGTCGCCTAGATCCATCACCTATATATAGTCCCTTGCCCATTTATGTTCTTCCTCATTCAGTTTATAGAAATTGAATCAGGTCACCATTTGGTGCCAAGAAAACTGTGCAAGTACAGTCTTAATTAGTCTCCGGGTAATACCACGCAACCGGCCCACTGCCCGTCATTTTATTGAGTCGGGGTGGTCAACAGTAACAACATGTCATTGTATAACTGTGATCAAATTATGTGGATGTGTCCCTTTAGACATGCACAATTTTCTCACATTGAAAACCCTATAAGATACCAAAAATTCTTCAGGCCAGACATGCACTAGTACTAATATGAAAAGCAGTCAGATTAACAAGCCATAAACCAATTTTAAACTAGCAAAGTGTGTGTTAGGACATGCGAACACACCTAATTATGTATGGGACACGTGTGTTCCTCTTAAATTTCATTTATTTTCTAGGGGGCACGTGGACGACACGGCATGGACACATGAGGGACACGACGCGGACATGTATGGGCACACAACTCCTTTGTTATTCCTTATACGCATAATAGGTGTTAGAGACACGCCAACACCCCTAAATACGTATGAGACACACCACTTGAGGTGTCCATCTTAAATTTTATTTATTTTTTGAGAGGGCCAGCAGGTGACACAGCATGGACACATAGGGGACACAACCCCTTTATTACTCCCTATGTGCATAAAACCTTGTAAAGCTCCCGCATATATTTTTCGATCTCCAGAATTAGGATGCATCTAATGATGATTGGCCTAAATTTTCCAAATGGGCATGGGCAAAGCTCCCATAAATACTTTTTGATCTCCATAATTATCATGTATCGATCTAACAGTATTTTTTATCTTATTTTGTACGTTTTCAGATTGAACATGCAGAAGGTTGGTAGCAGGGAAGATGATACACCTATATGAAGACTTCTTTTTTGAATACTAGAGGATTTTAGAGGCTGGTCCTGTTTTTTAGGTTCGGACCCAAATCGGTAGCATCTGCCCGAATAACAAATCTTAGGTCTACAAAGAGTTTGTTTCATCTTTGGTAACCGAATATGAATCTGCAATCACATAGAATATGGAGTATAAATTAAATGGTTTAAGTAATGCAAACGTGATAACTCATAACTGATACGAGTTCCAAAGAAAATATTCACAAACTAAAACGGAGGGATTTTTAATTGACAAGAGCTGGCCCCACTTTCTGGAAAATGTTATCCAGAAAGTGAAAATCACTGGCTCTATTCTAGACACGTAGCAGTGGTGTGTGGCAATAAATTAAGCAAGCCCATTATGACCGCATAAAGGTCTTAGGGGGAGAAAATTAAGCAAGCCCCTTATGATTTATGACCGCACAAAAGTCACACAGAGAGAGAGAGAGAGAGAGAGAGAGAGAGAATTCTGACGCCATGGCTGAAGTTTTGGTATTTAGCTACATAGCGATCAGAGATTGGGTGACGAAACTGCTGATCTCATTATGATTTATGACCTCACAAAGGTCACACAGAGAGAGAGAGTTCTGACGCCATGGTAGAAGTTTTGGTATTCAGCTACACAGCAATCAGAGATTGGGTGCTGAATCTGTTGATTGCACTATGGGCCGGGGTGGTTCTCGGTGGAGCCCTTCAGTACTTGGTGTTCCGGCAGGTTATTATTCGGGGTAGATTTCTACGGGTTATCGAGAATTTCATTACTGCCCATTCATTCCGAGCTAATGGGGATGAATGGTTGGCAAGCAGCAGCCGGTGTATTCTTCCTGAAGATTTGTTGATTGATGAGATCCTCCCGAGATTGTCGGTCAAATCTCTAATGAGATTCAAGAGTGTTTGTAAAAGATGGCAGTCTCTTCCTACGAACCCCAGCTTTATTGCCTCGCATCTCAAACATAGTAATACTTGTAATATGTTGTCCAGTTGGAATTCTACAAAACTTATACATACTAGAAATACGCTGTCCTCTTGGAATAGGTGCGGTCTCGTAGTTGGACATGAAGGCTTTCATGTATTCACATTATATTCTCATTATTTTATCTTCCAGCCTATAAATCTTAATTTTGGGTTTGATAGGAAACCAGATTTAGTTTTGGGTCCCTGTCATGGCTTATTTTGTCTATACTGGATGCCGCCTACTTTTTGTCGTCGAGTTGGACGCCGGTGGCTACCTAGTATTGCACTATGGAACCATGCAACTAGGGCATTTAGCATCCTCCCCATGTCCAAACTTGGGCTCCCACCATATAACACGGTGCATTGTCGCCTGGTTGGGTTTGGTTTTGATCTCGTAACTAAATGTATCAAGGTGGTTAAAGTTGTAAAGTTTGATGAAGCTACTGACTATGAATTCAAAAATTGTGCTGAAGTTTATGACTTAGGCTCTGGTTCTTGGAGAGTTCTTGATGTTGATGATACTCTTCAAGAGGTATGTCTTTCAGATCAGCCAATCAACGACATGTGCATGTACAATAACAACGATGGTGTTTTTCACTGGGACTCGTACGGCAACTTCTGTGGAGATATTAAGCGTCACATTTCACTAGTTCTTTCCTTTGACATGAGTCAAGAGTTGTTCCATGTGACACTGATGCCAAAGAAATACGACAAATGGGGGACTGTTTATTACTTCTCATTGTTGAGGGACTCCCTTGCGGTGAATTTCTCTTTCTTAAAGGCCGGCCATAATACAACTGAAATATGGGTGATGAAGAAGGACTTGTTCCATGGGATTGGGGTTGGGGAATCCTTTTCCTCGTACAGTTGGTCTCATGAATTAACTGTGGAACTACCGGAATATGTCGGTCCATGTTTTGCAATGGGATTTTTGAATAAAAATGAGCTTCTACTATGGAAATTTGAATGGGGGCTGACCCCGTTCTTGTATGACATTGTTACCAAACAGGCTAGGTATTTGGGTGAGGTGAAATTCATATACAAAGAGAGCATAGTTCCAGTTTAAGGGGGATGCGGAAATAACTCCATTCCGAAAGTATCAATTTATGCATAAATGAAATTGGTATTGTTTGGTTATCCTGTCATTCAGTGGAGCATGGTTGTGGCTGTAAATGTTCATTAGTTATGGTACTGCTAGTGAGAGGTTTCTACATTGTTCAATGCTTGATGTTTAACAATATTTGGTATATAACGTTTGTAACTTTTTTGGATTATTACGGTTAAGATGATGTTGTAGTTGAATATTTACCAAAAATTATTGTATTTTTTGAATTCTTCTTGTTGGAAATTAGGTATATTTGTACCTTCCTAGTCATTTGGAATTCTGCATTAGCTTTGTCCCAATTAGTAAGGATAACTTTCAGGAGAGAGTTTTTGATTCTGATGATATAATGAGTTGTTGAACTGCGGATGAGTATGTTTTTATGCATTGCTTTGCCGGAACCTCTCTTCAGGTGCTATGTAAGTTGTATGACATTTGACTGTCTCTTCCTAATAAACAAGGGCCAAGCCCAAACCCAACAACACCTATGCAAAAAACCCTAGCCATCCTGATCGCTGCTACCCCAAATCCCAGAGCGCTGACCACTGACCGACAACCACCGTCACCAGCTCCAGAAATCTGTAAGAGAAAAACTCTCGGAAGCTCTGATTATATAGAGACCTAAACCAAAGCTTAACCATCTAACATTCATCGGTAGCATCAACACCAAACACTCCACCGCAGCCACCACAAGAAGAACTGCCACCTTTAAAACCTGCAAGAGGAAAAAAAAACTCCAAAAAGCTCTAATCGGTGACCCAAGCAAGAGCCCGACTTTCATCGGCAGCAACGCAACTCATTGGAGATACAAAGGAGGTGTGGGGACCTAGCGAGCCATGGGAAGACTGCCATCAACATCCAACAACCATAACGAATTAAAAAATAGCAAAACCAAGGCCTGTGTTTGACGCAATTTCCTTAAAGTAAATTCGCCGCCCCACTACGGGTGTTTGTGGTTTTGATCAACGTTTGCTTCCCAGGATACATCGGCTTCAAAAGATCAGTCAGTAACATCTATTGGATCGAAGTTCGTTACAAACAATTTCAAGTATATATATGGTGAAATGGTGAAAACTTAATTTATATGTTGCAACATTCAGGTTTTTTTGTTTGTAAATCTTTGTAAGTTCTACGAATCGTGGACAATATAAGATTAGCAGGAAGTTTCTTACATTGGGGGTTTCTGTATGTTGGAATCACATCATAGCTGGCGTAATTTTTTACCGGATTCTTAGGGATTTGATTGATATGTAATCCCGCAATATTAGTTTTCTTATTTAATTTCGTTTCCTTTTATCTTTCATTCTCTTGGGTATATATACCCCTCTCTTGTAAATACTTTAATTAAGATTCAATATATTCTTTCTTCTCTTTTCTAGTTGGTCTCAGAGCCAACATCTATCTCACCAAACAATAACCCTAGACACCAAACTGTAACCCTAGCCAACACTAGCCACCACTCTCCGACCACTCCCACTCTCTCTCTCCTTTAACCCGTCACGCTACTACCCTAGTTCTTTCACCAGTTGCTTTTATAACAGCAACCTAGGGTTTCTTCTCTCTCTTATTGCTGTGATCCGTTTGGGTCATAGTTGGTTACGTGCGTGACTTGTTGATGCTGTAAAAAGGCCTTGTGTGCTCTTTCTATTCTATTTTTCTTGGGCTAACAGATTAGTGTGTAGCCCTCCCTTTCCTTGTTTGTGCGGTCTTCACAATGACTGATGGAGGTAAAAAGAACGGTGTTGAGGAGCCGTCAGTTGGTGCTTCTGTAGTCAAGCCCGAGTTGTCTCCGCCCGTGCCTGGTGGTAAGGTAACAAGTGTTTTATTGAATGGCAGAAATTTTGCTGCTTGGTCTCGATCTTTTCATCTCTTTGTGTGGGGGGGGGGGGGGGGGGGGGGGGTGTGTGGCAAGATTTCCTGGCTCCTGGGTAAAATGCCTCGTCCCGCTGATAATGATCCCACATTAGAACAATGGAACATTGATAATTGGACTATTCTCTGTTGGTTCTTTAGCTCTATGGAACCGTCTATTTTTAAAATGTTTATGTATTATGAAACTGCTGATAGCCTTTGGAAAGCCTTAACAAAAATGTATGCTCATTCCCATAACGAGGCTCGTATATTTGAGTTACATCAAGAGATCTCCCATGCATCTCAGGAGAGTTTGGGTTTGTCTGTGTCAGAGTTCTTTGGATACTTGCAGGTGCGGTGGGATAAGTTAGCCCAGTATGATCCAGTTAGTGATTTTGGGGAAACAGCTCATGTTGCTGTGAAAAGGTTGGATTGTCTTCACACTTATTTCTTTCATATGCCATCTCTTTTGGATACTTTTGCTATTGTAAATGGTGATGAGCGTAGGCGTCTGATTTCTACTCATGCCCCATCACTAGTTGTTGGGGTTGTATCTGATCAAATGGAATTTGCTACATTCTCGGGTTTTTGCCCCAATGGGGGTAAAAAAATTTGCCATCATTGTGGAAATTCTGGACATATTAAAGAAACCTGCTAGAAACTTCACCCAGCGTTGAAAGCTTAGTTCAAGAAAAAATGGGACCCCCAGCCAGAGTTGCAGCCACTGTAGAGGCTTCTGATTCTCTTCATTCAGTTGTTGCCGAACTTCAGGCTCAGGTAGCACTGTTAAAATCTCAGAAGTCCACAGCTATTTCGACTCCTATGCCTTCTGCTGCTACTACTGCCACTTAGGCCTCAGGTACTCCCACTGCATTTCATGTTCGCTCTGGAACCCCCTCATGGGTTATAGACTCTGGTGCTAATGACCATATGACGGGTGAGTTATCCTTGTTTTCTACTTCTTTGGTTCCCACTCATACTTTTGTGTGTTTGGCTGATGGTTTCGTTAACACCATAAGTAAGAAAGGGGATGTTAAACTTTCCCCTGATATTGCTCTATCTTCTGTCCTTTATGTTCCTCAATTTTTCTTCAATCCTTTGTCGGTCAGTCGTCTCGCAAAATCCTTTAATTGTGCTGTCATCTTCTTATCTGATTGTTGTCGTTTGCAGGACCAAAGTTCGAAGAGGATTTTTGGCAAGGGATATGAACGCGATGGACTATACTACTTTGGCGAACCTCCCCCTATCTTGCCCCCTGATCCTGTGTTTCAAGCTCACACATCTGTCGTGTTTGATTTTCCAGTTTCTGTTTCTTCCAATTATCTTTGTGGTATGCTCGACTGGGACATGTTAATTTTCAATATTTATGTTTAATGTTTCCAATTTTTTCCTCAGCTTGTCAACATTTAAAGTTTAAATGTGAAGTGTGTGAACTTTCCAAACATTGTCGTAAGCCTTATATTCCTCGGATGCATCGCGCTCCAGCTATTTTTTGTTTAATTCATTCGGATGTGTGAGGGCCTTCTCTTGTTACTGCTCTCTCTGGTCATCGATATTATGTTACATTTATTGATGACTTTTCCAGGTGCACTTGGGTTTATCTTCTTAAGAAAAAATCCGAAGTGTTTGAAATTTTTTGCCAATTCCTCTCCATGATTAAAACTCAATTCAATATTGTGGTTCAGAATCTTAGGTCAGATAATTGGGGGGGGGGGGGGGGGAATATGTTACAAAGGACCTTGTTTCTCACTTAAACAAACGTGGTAGCCTTCAGCAACTCACCTGTCCCTATACCCCTGAGCAAAATGGGGTTGCTAAAAGAAAAAATCGTCATCTTATGGGTGTCACGAGATGTCTTCTTCAAGGCATGTTTGTTCCCAAATCCTTCTGGCATGTGGCTGTTCTTACTATTACTTACATGATTAATTGTGTTCCTAGTCGAATATTGGGTGAAAAATCTCCTCTTGCTGTTCTTCAGCCCGGAAAACTGCTATTCTCTATACTTCCAAAGATTTTTAGATGTCTTTGCTTTGTCCAAAACAGGAGTCCTTCTCGAACAAAGTTGGATAACAATTCCATCAGGTGTGCCTTCATGGGTTATTCCTCTACGTCTAAAGGATATCGGTGTTATGATCCTTCTTCTCGTAGATTTTTAAATTCTCTCGATGTGACTTTTTGGGAGGATACACCTTTTTTTGTCCATCATACTGTGGATATTCCTATGGTTCCCACTACGGATGTGCCAAGTCCTATTCCTATTCTCGTTCCATTGTTTATGTTCAAGATCATCTCAAATACCTTGGTCTAGTGGATATCGATGTTAAACACATGGGTGGTGACAAAGTAATTTTAACATTCTAGAGTATTGAAGATAGGGATTCTCTGTTGAACGGGGGTAATTTTGCATGGCTTAAAGACTGCTTCAAAGAGGTTAAAAAATGGGAGGAAAATGCAGCCTCTTCTAATTCCAGGTTGGTTTGGCTTAATTGTTATGGTATTCCCCCTTCATCTTTTGGAATTTAGACACTTTTTCTAGACTGGGTTCAATCTGGGGCGAGGTCATTACAATAAGTGATGATGCTGCCAAAGGCCTCTCTTTCGTAATTGGAAAGATTTTAATTTCTACTGATTTCATGGAAATTATTAATCAGGTTGTGGAGTTAGAAAATCAAGATAAGTCCTTTCAAGTTAGTCATTGAAGAAAAATTGGTCATTAACACTTTCTTGAGAGCTGATTGTAATTGTGCTAGTTGTAATGTTATCGTCCCTTGGTTCAGTCCCAGCCCAAGGGTGGTGAAGAAAGGAAAAATTCAATTCAAAACATAGATCTGGATAAGGTGAAGAATGGAAATAAGGAAAGTTTTAAGTCGGGGGATGTGGATAATTATGAGGAGGTGGTAGATTCAAAAGAAAGGAACGACCAGAATCTTTATGAGAGGAATTTTCAATCTGAAAAAGTAGTTGGGCAATTGGCAATAACTGCTGATAGGAGTGATTTGGGGGCTGAAGTGGATGACTTACAATTAGTTAACATGGGCATGCATAGCATTAATGACAAGACTGCGCATGTGAGACTGCCACTTTTGATTCAATATGCTCCTCTTAGGATATAGCATTATTAGTGGTGGGAAATGGAGAACACTTAGCCAACTCAAGTGTGGATCCAATTATTTCAATTGGGCTCAACAAAGGAATTGGAGACAAAAACTCTTTGGGCCTTGAAGACAATGTTGTTGCAGTTTCTCTGGATTGTGAACCTGCTATTGGTAATCCACCATATGAGCCTTATCTAGAGCCGGACAAAGTGGTTGAAAATGGTCCTTTTCTTGATCATTTGGAAGATAACCAAATTATTCCTGTTGAAGCAGCTATCAAAGGAATAAAAGGAAAGAAGAAGAGGAAAACCATCAATGATATTCTCGGGTTTTCTAAAGTTAACCAAAAAGGTGGTAGATATAAAGAGAAATGTGTAGTCCTAAGATCAGTTGTTGCTGCTGCTGCATTATCAGCTTCTATTTCTTCAAACGGAATAGCAAACAGGAACAGGATCATTTTAAGTGAAGCTCAAGCCATTTGGAAGGTCAACAAGCAAATGGGAATTGGATATGAGGGGGATGAAGAAGAAGTGGTAAGCAAAATTGCTGACATGGTAGCTCTTAATAAAGGAATAACTCCATGAGGTCCTTGAATTCCTCTACTATGAAGTTAACGTTTCTGGAATGTTGGGGGTTTGAGCAAGAAGGAAAAAAGTTGAAGGGGTGTGCAGTGTGCTTATTTCGTCAGCTCTGATCTTGGTAGCAGTGGGTTCACATTGTTCTTAAAGAATTCGAAAAAGGTGGCACTACAAGAAATTTGGTCTTTGGAGACGAATTAAATCGTCATCAAATGCATGGTTTTTGTCTCCGATGGTATTGGTGACGAAAAATAGTTTTGCCACCTATAGGTTGTCTCCGAAAGTCACGTGGTGACGAAATTATTGTTTCGTCACCAACAGTAAATTTTGGAGACGAAATTTTTCGTCAGTGACGAAAAATTTCGTCTCCGTAAAATTTTTGTGACTAGAAATTGGTGCTGACGTGGCAACCGCGTGGCGCCTACGTGGCACCCGTGTGTCACACGACCTGGCGCCTTCGTGTCGCATACGTGGCACCCCGCCCTGGCGCCTACGTGGCGACGTCGTGGCACATGCCCTGGCGCCCGCATGGCGACATCGTGGCACCCGCGTGGCGCCTACGCGCGCGAACCAGCTGAGCTGGGCAACACTTGTGTCGTTTTGGCATCTTTTAATATTTATACTATAAAAACCGGACTATTCTTATGTAAACCCCTACTAATATAATTTCTTTTATAAATTTTATACTTATACAAACACCTACTAATATCACTACTTTAATAAAATTTTTTCATTCAGTTAATTATTTATTTAATTCAATTCTTTAATTTAATTCAATTTTTATTTAATTATTTATTTATATGTTTCATTAATATCTTTTTTATCTTTTAATTAATTTATTTATTTATATTACTTTAACTCCTATAATTACTTTATTTATATTACTTTATTTCCTTTAATTACCGTATTTACTTTATTTATATCATTTCATTTCTTTATATAAATTAAATTAATTATTTAATTCATTTAATTATTTATTTAATTCATTTAATTATTTATTCAATTCAATTCTTTAATTTAATTCAATTTTTATTTAATTATTTATTTATCTCTTTCATTAATATCTTTTTTATCTTTTAATTTATTTATTTATTTATATTTTTTGTTTTTTATTTATTTAATATTTTGTATTTACATCTTTTTCTTAATTATTTAATCTTTTTCTTAATATTTTGCACGCACTTGTGATCCTGCAACTTGTGATCTTGTGATCTTGCAACTTGTGATCTTGCAACTTGTCCTGCAACTTGTGATCCTGCAACTTGTCTTGCAACTTGTGATTGTAATATTGTCAACGTGATTGTAATATTTAGACACTTTAAAACGTGATTGTAATATGATTGCCTTTCCTTCCCTCTTTTAATTACCCTCTAATATATTATTTATATTAATTATATTAATTCCTTTATTTACTTTATTTATATTACTTTAATTCCTTTAATTACTTTTTTTATTTACTTACTTTTAAACATGATTGTAATATTATTCACTTTTAGAAGCTTTTTTTTTTTATATTATTCATTGTTAAGACAAATTAATAAATAAAGTTAAAAGAAAAAATAAAGAAAAAACAGAAAAAGAAAAAAAAATAATTTACTTGCAAATGTAAATAAATAAAGTTAAAAGCAAAAAGAAAAAAGAAAAAACAGAAAAAGAAAAAAGAAAAAGAAAGTTCAGCCGAAATGGGGAAGGGTATTGGGGGAATGGGGGGTGGGGCCGGTTGGGGAGCTATCGCTACACAATTGATCAGACAAAAAAAAAATATTTGTGTTAATGAAATTGTGTCTTGATAATTAAGAAGCTTTCTAAACCCGATCGAGGCAAAGTTTTACGAGAAAATGATTAAATAAATAAGGAAAATTAGTTTTGGTGGAGTAAATGGAGGGAACACATTAGTGACGAAAAAAATATTTTCGTCACCAAAAAGATGTGGAGGGAACACATTAGTGACGAAAAAAATATTTTCGTCACCAAAAAGATGTGGAGGGAGCACATTAGTGACGAAAATATTTTCGTCACCAAAAAGATGTAGAGGGAAC
This sequence comes from Vaccinium darrowii, assembly GCA_020921065.1. NCBI lineage: Eukaryota > Viridiplantae > Streptophyta > Magnoliopsida > Ericales > Ericaceae > Vaccinium > Vaccinium darrowii. The sequence continues at coordinate 38,103,879 of CM037158.1, forward strand.
ATATTAGTGACAAAAATAGTCATATAGGAGACAAAAATTAATTTCGTCACCAGAATTTCGTCACCGTTTATCATTTTTGTTGTAGTGTGGTGCCCATTTTGTTTTGTTGCTGAAGGTGTGCTGGAGAGGAGTTCATTTTGCTGCTGCCTTTGGATGGCCTCAGAGCTAGCTCATATAGGAGTTTAGGAAAGTCGATCGGATAGGAGGGGTCCAAGTTCTTGCTGGGAATTGCTTGCTTGATGTTTTGCTGCATCTACTTGGTTGCTAATGATGCAAATGGTGTTTAGGCTTATCAGTTTTGTTGTTGCTGTCCACAAGGGTTTTTGGGACGGTATCCAGCTTTGTTTTCTGAATGGCATATCATCCTTTGGTGCAGCGGTTGACTTTTGTTGCTAATTTGGGATGCCTTTTGGTGAGGTTTGGTGTTTTTTTGATGTAATTTTGGTTGGCTTCTTGCCAACCAAATGTTATTGTCTTTCCTTTTTTCGGGTCCTAGGTGGCATATGATCTTCAGTGTGCGTACGCTCCATTCGCGTTGGGTTGTCCTTACTCCACTGGGATGCCATTATTCATGGATCCTTTTAATCTTTGTAATATGTTTCCAAAGATTAATAAATTTCTCTTTTGCCGTTCAAAAAAAAAAAAAAAAAACACCAAATCATCGGGTAAAAACAAGAACATGAAAAAAAAAAACACCAAATTCAGCTGACTGATCTCGGAATTACGGTCAGGAAAAAGGAAAAGGCTACAATACACACCCCTTATTTGGGTGTGTATTAAAAGTTAAGAATTTTTTGTAAAAGTTACAAATTTTTTTATAAAAGTTACGAGACACACCAAAATGTTACAAATCATAGAAAATGTTACAAATCATATTGCTGAAAGTTACGAAAAACTAAAAAATGTTACGATTGTTGATGAGGTGGCACAATCTAGATCATACAATAGGTGCATATAGTACACCCAAATAAGGGATGTGTATTATAGCCATTTCCTATAAATAAAAAATAAAAAAAAAAAAGAACAGAGAAGATATGAATGCTTATTACTTTTTCAAAGATACTAACCAGTTTTCCAAAAGATTTTAGTACCCAGGTGCTAAAATCACGATATTTCAAATAAAAAAATGAAATGGTTCCGCATATCGTTTTTCGATTTTTCACACCAAGTTAAAGTACTCCTCGTGTACTTTAATTTGGTGCAAAAAAATCGAAAAACGATACACGGAACCACTTCATTTTTTTATTTGAAATATCGTTATTTTAGCACCTGGGTGCTAAAATCTTTTGGAAAACTGGATACACACAAACGAGGGGATGCAGTTTTTTCGGAAACCCACTAACAAGCAGTTTCTAAAAAACAACTTTATGCCAAGTACAAAGGCCGCTAGGATATAACACAACAGATTATAGTTTTTCCTTCGTTACCGATTTTCAGTTAGAGTTTTCTCAGGGACGGACTTAGGAATTTTACTATGCAGTGGCGAATCTTTTTTTTCAAAATACTTTGCAGGACGAGCCTATATAATTCATAGAATTTTTTTCCCTTATATAATATTGGGGGATTTTTTTTATCTTGCGGGGGCGACCGCCTTTAGTGACCCCCCACTAACTCCATCCCTGATTTTTCCTCGTTACCGATTTTCGGTATAACCAATAATTGGAAAAACAGTAGTCAAACAGATTAACTAAATTCAAATTTGTCTTAAGATTGTTATACAGTCTGTATAAAACTATGCACCAATAATCAAACCAATATTAATTAAACTCACAGGTTGCAGAATTCACGCTAAAGAACTTTCTGAAACCGGAGAATGAATCTGAAACTCAAAACAAAATGTTACAAAGAAATTGATCAAGGCTTTTGTTTGATACAATTTTCTAAAGAAGAATTTCGCCCTAGCTACGGTGCTACGAATTTGACAGTGCCCGTCTCTTAGGATACAATGATCTCACCATGTAGAAGCAGCACTACAGTGCACAAGTTTATTGAACCAATAGGAAATTGACAAACTTTGTGCTAAGATTTGCAGTAGCTGTTGCAGCATTGTTCACCTCTGTTTCGTCTGATGAAATTAACAATAGAAATAGAATTCTCCTAAATAAGGCTCAATCCATATGGGAAATTAACAAACTCATAGGAATTGGGTATGATGGAGATGAAGAGAAAGTTATTAGCAGAATAGCTGAAATGGAGGCCCAAGACAAGGAGAGGGCTAACTGTTTGTTCTGATTTGTTTGGTTAAATATGGGTTTCGGTTCAAGAGGGCTTCTACAGTTCTACTAAAGTTACGATATCTCAAATTGGTTTGCTGATATGGTGGTTTTATGCGATCTCTTGTTGGATCTTCGAAGATTCGATGCTTCAAAGGAGTTCATCCCTTTATTCTTTGTATCTACTTCTCTAGACTTTTGCTGGATTGCTAGAAGCTTTGAATCTTTCTTGTTCCTATTTGCATCATTTTTTTGTGCTTCTGCGGCTTATTAGGTGTATCAAACTCCTTTGAGTTGTTGCTGCTGAGGGCTTCATGTCCCGTCCAGTTGGGCTAATTTTCGTGGTTACCTGATTCGACTGTTGCTTGAGGTTTTTTTTTGGATATGGCATCTAGCTTTATTGTTCTTGGATGTAACAATCTGGTTCTGCTGCTTCTTTGGATGCATTAATCTCCTTTGAGCTACTACTTTTGTGGTGTCCCTTCCCATTGAAAGGTGGATGGCAAACAATGTTTTGGAGTTCAAATCTAGAAGCTTGTGCTTCTACAAATCCTCATCAGAAATGGTCTTCTTTTTTGTTTTGGAATGATTCTGCTAGTCGATTCATCTTTTAATGGAGGGAAAGCATTATCCTTCTTGGTTTCTGCTGTTTTTAATTGGTTCGGCTGTTGCTTTGGATAGAGGAGGACATCCAATTGTTTGGATCAGTTGCTGTTGATATGACTGGAAGCTGCTGATTTGCATTAATTTCTGCTCGTTATTGCTGATCTTATCATGGCTTGGATGGTTTGGAGAATATGTCAATTAGGAGTCTTGAGCTTTTCTCATGTTGTTGAAAGTTGTATCTGTGCTCGAGTGTATCGGTGTTTAGGTTGATTTCTTATTAACCTTGTTATTTCCTTTTGGATCTATGGTGGCATATGATTGTCGCTTGAAGGGGTGACAACCTTATTGGGATGTCCCTTTGCGTTGTGATGCCGTTCCCTCGAGTCCCTTTACTATTTGTAATCCGTTTCTAAAGATTAATAAAATCTTTTTTGCTGTTCAAAAAAAAGTTTGTTGAACCAAACACGAGTATTGAACTCTATCTCCAAATAAAAATTATAGAGTTATGTGAGGGATGTTAATGTAGGAACAAAGGGCTGTCCGAAATGATGCCAACTGGTGCGCCACTATTTGAAGTGGCTTTGGCCGAAGAGTCACGTTGCTTTGGCAACTCAAAGTTGCAATTCTATGGGTGCAACTGATAGATTACAAACCTATTGGAAACTCGGTTCAAAATAATCTGGAAATAAACAATAAAACAGAAATTTAAAATGTTAGAAAATGTACCGGGCCAATTTCAGTACACCGGAAATTGGTGAGAGACGATTCGAGTCGAGACGAAAATCAAAATACTCTTTCCTTAAGGTAAATTCACTCTCCACTATGGTGTTGATGGAGAACTTGGGCGTTTGCCTCCCAGAAATACCCAACTTTCACCAGTCGGAAGCAGCACTGCAATCTGGTCGATAGGTGAACTAGGAAACTATGCTGAACTCTCAGAATATTTTATGCAGTAAGTGCAGAATGGATACAGAGTGAGAACATGAAATGCATGAGGAAGAGGAGGGTCTTATTTATAGATAAATAGGCACGCGAACGGAAGGTACGAAACGGAAAGATGCGGCTGTTGGAACCGAAAGGACGCACCTTGTCGCAAGCAAACAATCATGTTTGATGATTGTTGCTGGTTCGTGAACAGACGCACAGGAAAGGGAAAAGAAATCATTTCGATGAGGAGAGGAATTAAATTTTATTGAAACAGACCCAGTTCGACCCGACCCAGTCCCTGTGTAAAATTTTAGTAAAAAGATAAGAGCCTCTTGGGTCAAGCCCATCTTATGTGGGTGTGTACCTTTAGACGCGCAATTTTCTCACACTAAAAACCTTCTAACATACCAAAAATTCTTCTAGCCGGACATGCACTAGTACTAATATGAAAAGCAGTCAGATTAACAAGCCATAAACCAATTTTAAACTGGCAAAGTGTGTGTTAGGACATTCGAACGCACCTAATTATACATGGGCCATGTGTTTTCCTCTTAAATTTCATTTATTTTAGGGCCACTTAGCCAAAAATCCAAAACATTTGGCATTTTTAGAGGGAAGGATAAGGAACTTTTGGAATCAAACATAAAAACAAAAAACATTTGCCATTTTGAAAATGAAGGACAAGGAACTTTTGCAATCAAACATAAAGACAATTCAAATTTTGAACATAAAATTTAAAAAAATCACCACCCCACCTCCGGCCGACCACCACCCCACCTCTGGCTGACTACTTTCGGCGACCAAAAAAATTAGTGAAGTGTCACTAATTTTTGAAAATTCAAATTTCGAACATAAAATTCAAAAAAATCACCACCCCACCTCCGGCCGACCACCACCCCACCTCTGGCTGACCACTTCCGGCGACCAAAAAAATTAGTGAAGTGTCACTAATTTTTAAAAATTCAAATTTTGAACATAAAATTTTAAAAAATCAACACCCCGCCTCCGGCCGACCACCACCCCACCTTTTGCCGAGCACTTCCGGCGACCAAAAAAATTAGTGACATTTCACTGATTTTTAAAAGTTCAAATTTCCAACATAAAATTCAAAAAAGTCAACACCCCACCTCCGGCAGACCACCGCCCCACATTTGGCCGAGCAACTTCCGGCGGCCAAAAAAATTAGTGAAGTGTCACTAATTTTTAAAAATTCAAATTTCGAACATAAAATTCAAAAAAATACCACCCCACCTCCGGCCGACCACTTCCGGCGACCAAAAAAATTAGTGAAGTGTTACTAATTTTTAAAAATTCAAATTTCGAACACAAAATTCAAAAAAATCACCACCCCACCTTTGGCTGACCACTTCCGGCGACCAAAAAAATTAGTGAAGTGTCACTAATTTTTAAAAATTCAAATTTTGAACATAAAATTCAAAAAAATACCACCCCACCTCCGGCCGACCACCACCCCACCTCTGGCCAAACACTTCCGGCGACCAAAAAAATTAGTGAAGTGTCACTAATTTTTAAAAATTCAAATGTCAAACATAAAATTCAAAAAAATCACCGCCCCACCTCCGGCCAACCACCACCCCACCTCTGGCCAAGCACTTCCGGCAATCAAAAAAATTAGTGAAATGTCACTAATTTTTAAAAATTCAAATTTCAAACATAAAATTCAAAAAAATCAACACCCCACCTCCGGCCGACCACCACCCCACCTCTGGCCGAGCACTTCCGGCGAGCAAAAAAATTAGTGCCATTTTACATTCAAAAAAATCAACACCCCACCTCCGGCCGTCCACCACTCCACCTCTGGCCGAGCAATTCCGGTGACCAAAACATCTCTCAAAAGTTGTATTCATATGATCATCAAAAAATGGAGAAATAAAAATAAATAAATTCGTTGCCTCGGTGGGTAATTTTTCCTCCCAAAATACTCTGAAGCACTACTGCGGCATACATAAATCTTCAAAGTGCCAGAAACTGGACAAATTTCAGCAAAAGGCTGATCGACACTAGGTGGAGAGAGAGAATTGCTTGCTAGTTGCTTCCATAGTGCATTTCATTCAGTAAGCGGTGGTGGTGGTGATTTTTTTTTTGATCGGCGAATTTTTTTTATTAAGAACTCGACAAAGGGTACATCGAGAAAAAAACTAACTTTAAGCGTAATAGTGTACGCTCAAAATTTCAAGGGTTATACTGACACTGGAAACATGATAAAATGAATCTATGCCACAGGAAACAAATAGGGTAAAATGATACTTGAAATTTTGATACTAGGAAACAAATAATCCTTGAAACAAATTAATAAACCCAAGGACTCAGACTTAAAGCAAACCAAGGAGAATATTATGTAAACAAGCACTCGTATAAACTGGTTGCTAATGGGCCACGCATTAGCAGAGAGCATCTACTACCATATTCACTCGGCAATTGATTACAAATAATTGCCCAATTGCTCCGAATCGCTGTGGTGGTGGTGAAATCTCGTATTCATTTGGTGGTGGTGAAATCTCGTATCCATTTGGGGCGGGAATATATAACGCCGTCCTCAATTTTGGGTGACTGGTTTAGGTACAGAGTAGTGCAGAGAAAAGGAGGAAGAAAAATGAGTAAATGGGTACAAACCATGTCTTTATGTTTAGTTGTAAAAGTTCCTTGTCTTTATGTTCAATTGCAAAAGTTCCTTGTCCTTCCCTTCACATAGACAAAATATTATGCATTTATGACTAATTATTCCTTTATTTTATAGGGGGCACATGGACGACACGGCATGAACACACGAGGCACATGACGGGGACACGTGTGGGCACCTACTTTATTGTTCCGTATGGGCATAATATGCGTTAGAGACATACCAACACACCTAAATACATATGAGACACACCACTTGATGTGTCCATCTTAAATTTTAGACCAAGCAAGCACATCAGCTGGGGGCACTCCACCTTTAGTTTGACGGGGGCACTCCCACATAGGGGATGCGTACGGGCACACAACTCCTTTATTACTCCCCTGTGTGTATAAAACCTTGTAAAGCTCCCATATATATTTTTTGATCTCCACAATTATGATGCATCTAATAATGATTGGCCTCAATTTTCCAAATGGGCATGGGCAAAGCTCCCATAAAAACATTTTGATCTCCATGATTATCATGTATCGATTTAACAATATTTTTAGATCTTATTTCGTACGTTTGCAGATTGAACATGCAGAAGGTTGGTAGCAGGTAAATGATACACCTATGAAGACTTCTTTTTTGAATACTAGAGGATTTTAGAGGCTGGTCCTGGTTCCGGCCCAAATCGGTAGCATCTGCCCTAATAACAAATCTTAGGTCTACAAAGAGTTTGTTTCATCTTTGGTAACCGAATATGAATCTGCAATCACAAAGAATATGGAGTATAAATTAAATGGTTTAAGTAATTTAAAAGTGATAACTCATAACTGATACGAGTTCCAAAGAAAATATTCACAAAATAAAACGGAGGGATTTTTAATTGACAAGAGCTGGCCCCACGTTGAGAGGTTCATTTGAAGCCGGAAAATGTTAATTATCTAGAAAGTGAAAATCACTGGGTCTATTCTAGACACGTAGCAGTGGCGTGTGGCAACAAATTAAGCAAGCCCATTATGACCGCATAAAGGTCTTAGGGGGAGAAAATTAAGCAAGCCCCTTTTGATTTATGACCGCACAAAGGTCAGAGAGAGAGAGAGAGGAGGGAGAATTCTGATGCCATGGCTGAAGTTTTGGTATTTAGCTACACAGATTGGGTGCCAAATCTGCTGATCCCATTATGATTTATGACCTCACAAAGGTCAGAGAGAGAGAGAGAGAGAGAGAGTTCTGACGCCATGGCAGAAGTTTTGGTATTCTGCTGCATAGCAATCAGAGATTGGGTGCCGAATCTGTTGATTGCACTATGGGCAGGGGTGGTTCTCGGTGGAGCCCTTCAGTATTTGGTGTTCCAACAGATTGTTATTCGGGGTAGATTTCTACGGCTTATCAAGAATTTCATTACTGCCCATTCATTCCGAGCTAATGGGGATGAATGGTTGGCAAGCAGCAGCCGGTGTATTCTTCCTGATGATCTGTTGATTGATGAGATCCTCTCGAGATTGCCGGTCAAATCTCTAATGAGATTCAAAAGTGTTTTGACCGTGTCGTACCGTATCAAAAATATATTTATAAAAACAAGGAATTAACCCTTACTCAGAAGAATAGTGGCTAAGTCCGAGTATCGATCCACAGAGACAATTTGGCTAAATTACGTTAACTTTGACTAATTTCTAATTTAATTCAGAAAAAGAGATTTGAGTGATTGGTTTTTGGAAACTAATTAATTTAAGAACAAGTAATAAAATTAATGAAGAACGAATGGAGGAGAAATCTAGGATTTCGAATCCACCCCGACCACGTACCTAAATTATGTGTAGGCTAGGTTTATTATTCGAATCACAATTTGTCTAGAAGATAATTATGTTGTTAACAGGCATGGACTATCCCATATCACGAACCGTCTCGCTGGCACAACCCGTCTCTTTCACGGACTGTCCAGTGGCACGATCCGTCTAACGAGCATAATCCATCTCAGTTACCCAAGCACAAACGTAGAAAACCATTGTTTAACTAGGTATTTGAGAGTGCACACACAAATACTCAACCAATAGAAAGAATTAAAACGATTTCATCCATGTAATGAAAACATGTTCTAAGTTAAACAATCGATTCGAGTTAATAAACCTAAATCTTACACATAAGCAAAGTTACTTGGATCGGGGCTACATCTTCCCCCTAGAAGGTGTTTAGCCGGCCATGGAGATGGAGACGAATGCTTGATTTGATGAAAAACTTGATGAACCCATGGAACGGCTCTTGTTTCTCTCTCTAAACTTGCCTTCAAAAATTCTAGAACCCCCAAAACGTACAAAGCAATGACCTATTTATAATAAAACCCAAAAAAACGTGGTCAACGCCCTAATCCGCCCTTGACTAGGGTAAAACCGCCCGGGCGGCTTTGATTCCCGCTCGGGCGGAAAATCCAGATTGTAGGCCAAAACTTCGCGGACTCGCCCTGGCTTCATCCGAACTCGAAATGATGCGTTTCTTGGACAGTTGCGAAGCTCTATATGTCTACTTTGTGTTCCATGCATCGTATCAACTCCCATTAGCACTTTTAATTGTTCGGCACTCTCCAAAGCCTACAAACACAATTCAACCATTATGATTCATCAAGTAACTTTATGACTAGACTATTAAAGTGTTAATTAGAGGGTTAAATGGGTGCTTTTCAGCACCTATCATGTTTGTAAAAGATGGCAGTCTCTTCCAACAAACCCTAGCTTTATTGCCTCGCATCTCAAACATAGTAATACTTGTAATATGTTGTCAAGTTGGAATCCTACAAAACTTATGCATACTTTAAATATGTTGTGCTCTTGGAGTACGTCGTGACGGTCTCATAGTTGGACATGGAGGCTTCCATGTGTTCACAGTATATTCTCACTATTTTATTTTCCAGCCTGTAAATCTTAATTTTGGGTTTGACAGGAAACCAGATTTAGTTTTGGGTCCCTGTGATGGCGTATTTTGTCTATATTGGGGACCGCCTACTTTCTGTGGTCCAACTCGACCTCTTGGCCGGTGGCTACCTAGTATTGCGCTATGGAACCCTGCAACTAGGGCATTTAGCATCCTCCCCATGTCCAAACTTGACCTCCCACCATATAAGGTGGCGCATTGTTGCCTGGTTGGGTTTGGTTTTGATCTCAGAACTAAATGTATCAAGGTGGTTAAAGTTGCAACGTTTGATGAAGCTACCGACTATGAATTCAAAAGTTGTGCTGAAGTTTACGACTTAGGCTCTGGTTCTTGGAGAGTTCTCGATGTTGATGATACTCTTCAAGAGGTATTTCTTTCAGATCAGCCAATCAACGACATGTGCATGTACAATAACAACGATGGTGTTTTTCATTGGGACTCGTACGGCAAATTCTGTGGAGATATTAAGTGTCACCTTTCACTAGTTCTTTCCTTTGACATGAGTCGGGAGTTGTTCCATGTGACATTGATGCCAAAGAAGTACGACTGGGGCATGTGGAAATTACTCCCTCCCGTAAGTATCAATTTATGCATAAATGAAATTGGTATTGTTTGGTTCTTCTGTCATTCGGTGAAGCACGGTTGTGGCTGTAAATGTTTGGTTAGTTTTGCTACTGCTAGTGAGAGGACTCTACATTGTTCAATACTTGATATTTAACAATATTTGGTATATAACATTTGTAATTTTTTGGATTATTACGGTTAAATTGATGTTGTAGTTGAATATTTACCAAAAATTATTGTATTTTCATGTAGGTGTCTGATTTTAAACTTCACCTTATTATAAATTCGCAATGTTAAAGGCTTACAATTTGGGGTTATTGAAGATTGAGTAAATAAGGTGATTGAAGACCCCAATATTGATTAACGTCCTCGTATTAGGTTGATCAAATGGGTAGTCCTTCTATCCAACAATGCACTTAATTAGGCTGTAAACTCTAAATTGCTATCATGTGGTTCTCAATGTGAAATATAAAGCAGTCACCTTTTGGTGGTTCTCCAACACCAATCTTCGTCAAGCATATGATTGGTAAGGACCCTTCATCTGCGTAATGTCTTTGGAAATATGTCCTAGACCACATTATCCTTTCATAGTGATGGGCTTCTGAGTGAGCATACTTGTTTTTATCAACTTTTTTACCAAGCAAGGATATGGAAGAGGATCTAATTTTTTGTATGGTTGGAGCTATGATTCTATATTGTTGGTGCAAACTGAGGCCAACCCCAAATCCTTGTGCATGGCACCCCATCCCAGCCACCTCATACATTTCCTCATCACACACATTTCTGAATTTATGGATTTCTAAATTTATTGGAACTACGGTAGAATTTCACCCAAAGGTTCTAAAATCATGCTTCAGATTTCTAATTCTTAATTCCATGGACCTTAGAAGCTCAACTAACTGTAACCAGGTAGTTAGAAACAAAACCAAAGCCAAAAGGTAAAGGATGCATCAAATTGAAGACTTCCTTCAACACCATAAGATCCAAGTATGGAAGGGAAATCTTTTGCATAATTCTTTTCTGGATATTAGTAACCACAACAAGAGTTTTCAATAGGAACATGTGATCTGTAGCCTAAAAGGCATGCTTTTATATTAGTATATCCGAATCTAAAAAAAAAAGGACATAGAATAGAGAAACATAATTGATTCAGATCAAATGTTTATCCAAAGCCCCTTGGATGAAAATTAAAGGTACACTTGTACAATGGATATTAGAACTCCTAACTCAACCATCGAAATTCTTAAGAGGAAAGAGCATGTCACATTAGTATATGCTTATTCTACCCACCCTTGCTTTTCTCATCTATAGTAGTTTTGGGGGATTGTTAGTTGTCATAATCTGACAAAATTTATTTCTTTAAAACAGCATTAATTCTTGTGAAATACTTGAGTAACCAAAACTGCTATCTAATTCAACAAAAGTGAGAAAATGCTTCAGTTGGTTAGTCCATCTGGGAAAAGTTTAAACTGCTGAATTTCTGTTGAAATATGTATGATCGAAAATGAAAGCGATGCTGCTTGCAAGTTCTGCTTTCTGCATATTGAGTCTGTCAATCTCCTTTTCTTCACTGTCATTGAGTCAACATGATCTGGGAGGTGATTCCATTGGCAATCATCTGCACTATCTGGAACAAAAAAAATGCACTCTACTTTGATGAAGTTTCTCCAAACAGAGAAGAGATTTCTAAACTTGTAAAAATCAGAATCGCCTTATGGGTAAAATCGAATCGGGAGGGCAAAAATTTCTCTTTGGAGGATTTCCTTGTTAGAGTCAACAATACTTTGGAATCCCTTTAATTGCTGAATCTTTTTGTTCTGTAAACTCTTTGCCTTTTCAATTTCTCTCAAGGCATGTCTTTAAAGTTCTTTTTTATTTTGTCGGTTGGCTTCTTGCTATTACAACCTTGCATCTATCATGGTTTGAAGTGACTATGATCTAGTGGAATGTTGTCTCCTCTAGTTGTGATGCCGCGCGTTCCATTTCTTGCCCTTTAATATTTGTATTTTGCAGAGATCATAAAATTCTCCCTTTCAAAAAAAATATATATATTTTAAACTTAAGGAAAAATTTCAAAGAAACTCCTGAACTTACACCTCAATCTCCCATAAGCAACTCAACTTTCTTTTATTTTAATTTAACACCTAAACTAATATTCTGTTATTAAACTAGGTATCCCGTGTCAATTTTCATACTCTTGCTATTAGAAAAATTGCACATGGAGCATGTTTGGACACTGGGATGGCATTTTTTGGCAAAACAAAGAGAACATCCTCTCTCTCTCTCTTTCTCTCTCTCTCTCTCTCTCTGTCTCACACACACACACACACACACCATTCTCCCCCTAGCCATTTAATCCTTTCCCTTTAACCCTGCCCCTGCATTCTTTCAGTTACTATGTTACTACTTGTAGGTAGGTTTCTTGGTTTTGTCAAACAAATTAAACTTGGAGAGGCAAACAATAGTCAATGATTGATCAAGAGCAAAGAGATACGTGGAGGGGTGAAGAAAAGGCCAAGTACAACGACAAAGAAGGAAGCGGTGTTCAGTCCCCTACTTGGATTGATCTCCCATTACACCAGCTCTAGGAGAAATGGGCTTGCAAGCTCTCACACGAAAAGTGTTCTTGATTCCAGGGCTCTCAAGCTACTTTCTCTCTCTAGAATTTTCGTGCCTTGGGGGCGAATCAATCTCTTTGAATTTGTGAAGGAATCTCCTCATATTTATAGGGATCTGCAGCCAATCATTGGCCAACAGATATTCCCCTTATAATATGAGGACACGTGCTCTCTCCGTATACTAGGACCACGTGGGTGACATCACCGGCTGCAAGGATGACCCTTGCAACCTTGCCTATTCACGTCATTCCATTGCGGTGATCCCTTATCTTCTTAATCTGCCAAGCCACTTAATTATATCTCCGCTATTCCCGTTATATATTAGGTATGGTCATGACCCCTTTGGGTCATGCCAATAATTTAAATGAGCCCCAAATAACCTTTCTAACCCTACATTATGATTAGATTTTGGTTGTGAATTCAATCCATGAATGCTAGGAACTTCCCATTGCGTCAATTCCCACTTGAAAGGGTCGCAACGGGTGAATTCCTCGTAATTTGGGGTCCGTTTATCAAGGGCACCCTATACGTGGGGTCTTATGTCTTAAATTCACTCTTCCACGAGATGTTTCCCCTCGTTGTATGTTTAAAAAATAGTATATTCTGCTTTACTTATTTTCTTAGGAAGCTGTATAGAATAAGTATATTCTAGCATATTTTGTTTCCTAATTTAGTTTATTAGCTTCCTTTTAAATTTTTGCTTGGTCAATAAGTAAATTAGTTTTTAAGTTTATTGTTTTCTTTTTTTCTTTATTTCCTAGTATTTAGGGTTTCTACTACTATAAATTAAGTTGTAAGCCTTAGGAAAATTTGGTTGAGTTTGAATAAAGAAGAAAACAGAGAACTTCTCTCTACATTTTGAGATTATTCTTGTGTTTGTCTTACTTTTTTTCAATGTGCTTCCTTGCATTAGCTGGTATCAGAGCCTGCATTCTAATCCTAGAGGGATGGTTTGAGGCAATAGAACTGGTGGAACTTCATTCAAAGAAGGTAGAGTTGCTATTGTTGTTGTGTCTGCATGGCAAGACGCAATACAGATTGTTAAGAGATGGCAACAGATTGAGGGGAAGGTGGTTGCGAATGCAGGCAGGCCAGTTGGCAATACAAGGATGGGTTGCTGAATTGTCAGGGCTGGTGATTGCTTTGTTCCTTTAAACTCGACCAAACAACTGTTATCGTAACTTACATCCTAGGGAGGATGAGGTTATGGTGGAGGATGATAGTAATGTTGTCCAGGAAGAGAGAGGCTACCCCTATGAATATGGCATGAAGGGGAGAACCCATGGTGCAAAGATATTCTAGGTGATGGGAGCCAGGCTTCAAAAGTGACACATTGGCGTTACACGGTTTCGTGCATATAGAAGGATTTTTAGATTTGGTTTCTGTGGTAGGAAAAAAGGTCACCGTTGAGTGGCAATTCAAAAAAATATTATTCTCAGATCCAGTTGTAGATTGAAATAAGTTGCCTATTTGTGATAAAGAACTTATGGGAGAAATTGCAATTGGTCCTTGTTTTGGAGTTCGCATGCTCTGCGAATATGAGTAGTGGTGTTCTACTTTCGGGTGAGATGGAAAAGGAAGTGGTTCAATTGGAAACTGATGTTTCTGACCATTATGATGGGAACGAAATTATTTCTCTAGTTTTTGAAGAATTTTCCCATTTTATATTCAAGAAAAGCAATTTGAGATTGATGAGAACACGCGACAACGAATCAAATTGTTTCAAGCTATGTGAAACTCGAGGACAAGTTTTCTCAAGCAAAAGAGAATGATACAGATGGAGATTTTGAGAAATATTACTATTTTTAAAAAATAGGGTATACTATTTTACTTATTTTGTTCGGAAGTCTAGAATAAGAACTTTAGCATATTTCATTTCCTAATCTAGTTTATTAGCTTCCTTTTAAACTTTTGCTCGGTCAATAAGTATTTTATTGTTTCCTTTTTCTTTATCTCCTCCATAATTTTCCGAGCATAGAGGGAAAACCTATTCCTATAAAAAAAATCTTTCCCAAGGAATAGGACCAAAACAAACAAACAAAATACGATTCTCTCTCTCTCTCTCTTCCTTGATTCATCTACAATTATAAATCTTACCAGCTGATTCTCATGTTTCAAACTCTAATCCAAACTCCCATGAAATGAGGGTCTCTCTCTTTTGTTTTACAGCCAAATGTAGTATCAAGTATAGGTGTTTAATCTTCTATATGTATATTGCGATTTCTAGCATGAAGGATTGATTAATCTAGCCAGCATCAATCATTTGATTTTTTGTTTCCATAATACTTTAGGTACTTGGCTCTGGTATCACACCAGAAAATGAAGCTTGCAAAACTTCGGCAGGGCTATAGGTAAGTGACAAATGATTTTGTAAGTGAAAAATGAAATCGGACTATTTGCACTAGATTAACATGCATAAATATTAAAATTGGGATTGCTGAACTTGAATAATCCTGATTATAGTTTTCTCAGGGACGGAGTCATGAATTTTACTACGCGGCGGCGAGTTTTTTTTTTCTCAAAATACTTTGCTGGGGCGAGCCTATATAATTTGTAGATTTTTTTCCCCTGTATAGTATTGGAGAATTTTTTTCTCTTGCAAGGGCGACCGCCCTTACTGGTCCCCCTCCAACTCCGTCCTTGAATTTTCCTCGTTACTGATTTTCGGTATTAACAAGAATTGGAAAAACAGTAGTCAAACCGATTAACGAAATTAAAAATTCGTCTTAAGATTGTTATACAATGTATATAAAACTACGCACAAATAATCAAACGGATATTACTTAAACTCACAGGTTGCAAAATTCACGCTAAAGAACTTTCTGAAACCGGAAGAACGAATCTGAAACTTGAAACTAAATATTAGAAAGAAATTGATCGAGGCTTGTGTTTGATACAATTTTCTTAAGACGAATTTCGCCCTCGCTACGATGCTACGAGTTTGGTAGCGCCCGTCTCCCAGGACACAACGATGTCACCTTCTAGAAGCAGCACTACAGTCTATAAGTTTGTCGAACCAAACTTGAGTATTGAACTCTATCTCGAAATAAAAAATATAGAACAACATGAGTAATGCAATGGGAGGGCAAATTTCTTCCGATCATGTTTTAGACAAAGGGCTGTCCGAAATGATGCCACTGTATGTCCCAAGTGGTGCGCCACTAGGGATGGCAATTTCACCCAAAACCAATGGATACCCGAACCAAACCGACTCTATCGGAGCAGTTTTTTATATTTTTTCCAACCCATGGGGTGGGTTTGGTTTTCAAAACATGATACCCATCGGGTTTGGATTTGGGTTTAGTCTTAGTAAGTATTCGCCAAACCCAAACCCAAACCGATCCATATAATATTACTTGTAGGATATGGAAATGGCTACAATACACACCCCTTATATTGGTGTAGAAAAAAAAGTTTTATTATTTAGTTATTTCCTTTGATTATGTTGGAATTAGATGTTTAATGGTAAAATCATATAGTATGTTACTTTTTAGTTTAATATATAATCTTTTTCTTTCATATGTTCATTAATGGAATGAACATTAATGCGGGTTTGGTGCGGTTTAGATAAAATCCAAATCCATATGGTTTGGTTATGGTGCACTAAAATTCATACCCATCGGATATCGGTTTGGATTTGGGTATGGATAAATGCTTTGGGTTTGAATATGGTAATCGCAAAACCCGAACCAAACCGATTCATTGCCATCCCTATGCGCCACTACTTGAAGTGGCTTTGGCCGAACAGTCACGTTGCTGTGGCAACTCAAAGTTGCAATTCTATGGGAGCAACTAATAGATTACAAACCAACCAACACAAAGGTTCAAATCCAAACTATACTTCTAGAAGGAAATAAATAATTACTAATAAGATTAATAGCTGTTAATTCCCCCCGAATTATTAGCTTAAAATCTAAGGAACCCACTTCCACACCTAGTTCGGCCTAGTGCGATGGTGCGCAAAACATCCAACCACTCAAATTTTATCTAATGTTGGACAAACAAATCACAACTAATTTAACAGTTTCTATTGGAGACAATTTCCAATTCACTTATAAATATGGTCACACAAACCATATTTTTCCTACGGGATCACTTCTTATCACAAAAATAGGTATCCAATGGTAATCCTAGGATCCCAAAAAAGTTGGTTTCCTCCAATGCCGGGAATTTTTAAGGTCAATTTTCATGGGGCAATCTTCAAAGAGATTGGGTCTATCGGGTGCGATGCGGTGTGCATGACAACACAAGATATTTCTTTGCTACTCTATGCAAGAAGAAAGTGGAGCAAAAGTGTCAGCAGCATTTGCGGAGACTTCGGCAGCTAGGGAAGCAATCGGATTTGCTACAAGCATTTGGTGTAAGGAAATCATCCTAGAATGGGAATCAGCGAATATTATAAGGATACGGGCCAGTTGCTATAAGGATCAGATTGGAAAAGTCATCAGTCCAGGTAGCCACATCTTGTGAGCCCAGAAAACAACATTTGGTGATTCCAGATATGGGGCCAGTTGCTATAAGGATCAAATTGAAAAAGTCATCAGCAGATAACCACATCTGGTGATTTCAGATATGGGGCCAGTTGCTATAGAGATCAGATTGGAAAAGTAATCAGCGTAGATAGCCACATCTTGTTAGCCCAAATAATCACAAATTATAGATAACATCTGGTGATTCCAGATATGGGGCCAGTTGCTATAGGAATCAGATTGAAAAATTCGTTGGCGCAAATAACCACGTCATGTAGAAAACGACATCTTGTGATCCCAAATAACCACATCTATTGATTCCATATATGGGGCCAGTTGCTATAAGGATCAGATTGGAAAAGTCATCGGCGCAAATAATCACATCTTTTAGTTAACTACATTTTGTGAGCCCAGATAACGACATCCGGTGATTCCAAATGTGGGACCAGTTGCTATAGGGATCAAATTGGAAAAGTGACAGGCGCAGATAACCACATCTTGTGAGCCCAGATAGCCACATCTGGTGATTCCAGATATAGGGCCAGTTGCTACAAGAATCAGATTGAAAAAGTCATCAGTGCAGATAGCCACATATTGTGAGTCCATGTAACCACACCTTGAACATAACCACATCTGGTGATTCCAGATATGGGGACAGTTGCTATAGGGATCAGATTGGAAAAATCATCAGCGTAGATAACCACATCTTGTGGGCCCAAATAACCACATCTTGTAAGCCCAGATAACCACATCTTGTGGGACCAGTTGCTAATTATTAATACTGGTGGATGGTGATATTCGACAGACCTTTCTTGCGACCTATTCTTGTGTATGGCACGACCAACTTTTTAGTCCACCAAAACATGTGAATTCTTATTTCAAATGGACTTTTTTGCTACCAAGCTTGTAAAAAGCGACCAAATTTAAGTCCTTTTAACAACTAAGCATTGGTCATGGAATGATAGACTTATTGTGACCAGATCCATCTGGTCACCTGTTATAGAACATATAGCGACCAGTTTTTTTTTTCTTTTTTTGTCGCAAAGTATCTAATATGACTAGCTTGTTGCGACTGGCTTCGCTTCCACATTTTGTGGTCACTATATCAATTTGCGACCAAAACGTTGGTTTATAATTAACGACTTGTTTATTGGTCACGAATCCTCTAATTTCTTGTAGTGTGGCATGCCTAGCTTCCCCAAATTCGTTGATCCCTCGAAAGCGCCATGGGCCCATTTGCATTTTTGCAAATGGGCTTCTAGCACTCTCACGGATTTAAGATTCCCTTCTTGAAAAGGCTACAATGCACACCATTGTTTGGGTGTGTATGATACGCGTCCCTATAAAAGTTACGAATTTTTTTTGTAAAAGTTGTGATTTTTTTTATAAAAATTACAGGACACACCAAAATGTTACGAATCATAGAAAATGTAATGAATTATATTGCTGAAAAGTTTCGAAAAACTAAAAAATGTTATGATTGCCGATGAGGTAGCCCAATCTAGACCATGCAATAGGTGCATATGGTACACCCAAATAAGAGGTGTGTATTTCAGTAATTTCCTTCTCTTCTTTTCCATTATATTTCTTCACTGCAAACTGGCCGGGTATGTCTATAATTTTGCGATTTTCCCCCAGCAATGTTGATGGTGTAACGGGGATTAATTGAAGATCAGAGATGGGTTTAATATCAGATTTTGGGTTTGGTTTCAGACTTTCAGTCCATGAATCGAAAAAACGTAGACCACATGTTTGATAAATCACACCGCAACCGATTGCTGCAAGCCAAGCTACCTTTTAAACTAAACACCAACATTTTGCACTTTCGGTTTCTTCAATTCATTATTGCAATTTTATATGAAATCCAACATTTTGTATATATTTCTGAGTACATTATAGAGGAAGCACTTCCTTTCTGATATATTTTTGGGAGAATTGCCATAACATGGCGGTAGGTGCAAATATTTGCCATTTAATGGACCACTTCTTATTAAATGCTCCCAACATTCCACACATAATTTTAATTGCACATACATGGTACCCATAATAATGTGAACTGAAATACCCCCTTCTTGAATTTGGTCCAACGTGGGTACAATGAATTTGTTGAAGAGTGCAATTGTTGTCCATGTAGAGTGCAAGAAAAGTGGACGGAGAATGCAATGGTCAGAAAATCTTTCCAGAAAGTGTGATTTGAACACACGTCCTTCTTGAAACCAACGTGGGTGCAATGAATTTATTGAGGAGTGCAACCGTTTTCCAAGTATTGTGCATCAGAAGTAGACGAAGGGTGCAATGGTCAGAAATCTTTCCAATTGCAACCATATCTGTTGAGGAGTGTGGGTGCAATGAATTTGTTGAGGAGTGTAATCATTTTCCATATACGGTGCAACTAAAGTTGATGAAGGGTGCAATAGAATATCTTTCGAGGGTAGTTGCGTCCAATAGTATTCCTCATGCCTTGTTTTGGCAATTATTATTGCTTTTCCCATTGGTCTGTGATTCCAAAGAAGTACACCATTAAAGGGCAATAATTTGCCTCTACTACCATTTTATGGCAATTCTCCCTATATTTTTATCGAATGATCCATCTCCATTAACTTGGCTGAGCTTGTTAAATGTGGAGATTGATTCACTAATTTTTTGGGTCGAAGTGGTCAGCTGGAGGTGAGGCGGTGGTTGGCCAAGCGGCATCATTTGATTTTTGTGAATTTTCCATACGAAATTGGAACTTTTAAAAACTCGTGAAATGTCACTAAATTTTTGAACCGCGAGAAGTGATCGGTGGGAAGTGGAGTTCTGGTTGGGCTAGGAGGCAGGGAGTTGATTTTTGTAAATTTTCTGTATGAAATTGAAATTTTTAAAAATTAGTGAAATGTCACTAATTTTTTGGGTCGCCGAAAGTGGGGTGGTGGTCCACTGGATGTAAGAGTTGATTCTTTTGAATTTTTTGTACCAAATTAGAACTTTTAAAAATTAGGCAGATGGAAGTGGTCGGCGGAAGCTAGTAGTTGATTTTTTAAAATTTTTTTGTACGAAATTAGAACTTTTAAAAATTAGAGAACTATCGCTAGATTTTTGGGTCACCGGAAGTGGTCGGCCGAGGTGGGGTGGTTGTTGGCGAAGAGGCCAGAGTTGACATTCATTGTTCTTTCCTTTAAATATGTCAAAAGTTTTTTCGTTTTTAAGTTTGATAGCAAAAGATCCTTGCCCTTCCCTTTAAACTACGCATATTTTAGCTAAGTGGCCCATTAAAAACAAACAACGCATATTTTCTTCGACGGGAGTAGACACCCCAATTTTGATTATTCATAATTCCTAAGCTGGAGCTTGGTTATGTCCGCTGTGATGAAAATGCCAATGACGCCAAGACGAGATCTTTTTATTGATGAATGCTTCGTTAATTTAGAGTGTTTCTCAAATCTTTAAAAAATCCATTAAGCCCATCCCGACTTTGCCAAGTCCAAAAATCTCTTTTGAAACCAACGGAAAATTTCAAGCCGGCCCCATTTTTTGGAGAGGCTTCTATCCAAACCCCCCTTTGTCATGCTAAATGTATAATTTATACCCCTTACAATTCACACCCTCAAAAATTCACATCCCAAAAAAATTCGACCCTTGAATTTACACCCCTAGAATTAATACTCCTTAGAATTTCGCATTTTTTTGGGGAGTGAAGTTTTTCATTTTGGGTGTGAATTCTTTCATTTTTGGGGATCTTTTATTTTGAAGGGTCTGAATTCTTTCATTTTTTGGTGTGAATTCTTTCATTTTGTACGTGAGCCCTACCCATCACATTTATCACATCCAGTTTGTCAATAAAATACTAAAAAAATTAAAACTAGACAAAATTCGTCGGAGGAGGCTCTTTAGAGATGGAGGAAGCTTTGTTGGATTGTCAAGAATTGGAAAAGAAGGTTTTGATTCACTGCTTATCTCTCCAAGCGGGGTATTTCTGGTAGTTCACTAGAAACGGGGCTGGATGGAATTGGCTTGACCCGCGCTGGGGCTGGACGGGAATGCGGAGTCAAAAAGGGACCGGATTAGAAAAAGCCCTAAAACCAATAAATATTTCCAAGACCAATATAGAAACGAAAGCCCACAAAACTGCTCAGAAGATGCCCAAACAAAAACTCAAGTTGAAACCCAGAACCAAAGCTAGCTGTCAATGCGAGCATTAAAGTTAGCGGCTGCCTTGTCTGACTCTAAAACATCACCATTTTGACTTTTAGAACATGGCAGCCGCCATTGTTAACCATTTTAGCTGCCACTTGTTAACCCCAAAAACAAACATCAGTTGCTAGAGGTAAAGTATGGACTTGGCATGGTGCCTTCGATGGCTTCCCATCAAATTTGGTTGAGAATTGGAGGCTGGAAATTTTTTCTTGATAGTAACACGGTTCGGTTGGGGTGTTGAGAATTGGAGGCTGGAATTGGGTTTCACAAAATTAATTAGAAATTAAAGCTAAGTTCAAACCAGAAATGCAGAAGATGCAAAGAACATATAACAGATTTTAAGGACTACAAGAACTGCAACTTAACTAATTTTGCATTCAATTCTACCTCTAGTCTGATTTCAAAGAAATATCAATCTACTTATGCAATATGGATATGCAAAACGGAAAGTAAAAGAGTGAGGGAGAGAGAAATCAAACACGAGGATTTTTATAGTGGCTCGGTCCGCAACTTCACAGCCTACTCCATCCCCGAGTGTCCTACTCGGGAATTGCTGCACTATCTCCAATAGTTGTTACAAACCTCTAGCTTTGCGGGTGCTAGAGAACCTTTACAATGAGCGATTACTTTTCGGATCCACTCCCAATTAGCTAAGAATTCCGGTGCTAGTCGGACCTAACCCAATTGATTTTTCTACCCAAAAATCACTCCCAAAAACAGGTTACAATTTTCAGAACAAGGGTGTGAAGTCCCTTTTAAAAAACTCTCAAAACAACACTCAAGCTAGTGCTAAGTATTCAAGATGAAGAACTTGAGTTTCAAAGGCAGATTATCAAGTTGTAGCTCGTTGAATTTTTTTCCCAGAGTTGGTCTGTATATAGAGTACCGTATATCCCTCATTTTATAGCTTGAACACCCAAATTTTAACGTTGAAGTTGAAGAGCCAATATGAACGATGAAATTCTCTACTAGCCGTTTGATGATTTGGCTCCACGATCTTACCTTATCAGACTTTTCCATCTTCAATTGATAGTTATCTTTCCATCTTCAATCTTGATTGTTCCATAACCATGCTTCTTCTTTCAAAAGAGGGCTTTTCAAACCGTTGAAAATTGGGAGAAGATTTTCCTTAATCTTGCTCCTCCTTCAATTTACTTCACTATTGGAGATAGAGTTTGATGACGATCTTCTCTCTCCTTTCAAAGCTTCTCATGCAACATTCTTCTCTCAAACGCAGTAAACTAGAGCGTTGAAACTGGGTTAGGAAAAATTATATCCTGTAGATATCACAACTTGTAAATATTAGGTATGGGAGAATTGCACATAAGTCCCCACAGTAAAGACTAATGGCAGATTTTACCCAATTGGAATGTATTACTCCAATAAAGCCCAATTGACTAAATAAGTGAAAAGTAAGCTATGTTTGTTATCACCAAAACCTAGAAACTTAAAACCTTGGGGCTACCACTTCTCTCACGCATGCATAAAGGACCCTAACTCCTTTTTTCTTAGCCTTATTCTAATTAGAACCTAAACCTTGTTCTTGTGTTGTTCCGTTCAAACCCAAAATCCACTTCCCAAATTAGCCTACAAAAATTCCAAATATATTAGTCTTAATCCATTTTGTCATATTTTAGAGTAACCTGAAACCTTGCCCTCAATTGAAGTTTTCGAAGCATTAATCACAAAAAAGTGCTTTTTGCGGCGAAACTGAGTTATATATTCGCCAAGTGAGTGTTTTGAGGGGAGTATCCGAGCGGTGTTCAAAAAAGTTCTGTCATCGCCTATTTTACAATTTTATTGATATTACATCTCTCTAGATAGCCTCAAGGATAATTAATTTATTTCCTTGTTCTCTATCACTTATTTGACCAAATCATCTTAAAACTATTTTCAAAATCCTATTAAATAATTAGTAGAGACTTACCATTTTGGTCAGACGGTATGGTGCTTGCAACGTTCCAATCCTGTAACTAGGGGTGTCAAACGGGCCGGGTCGACATGGGCACGGCACGTCAAAAGCACGGTAAAATCTTGGCACGGCACAGTATAAGTTGGCACGGGCACGACACAGTCTAAGGCGGCACGTGGCACGGCACGACACGGTCTTCTACGGGCACGACACGGGCACAACACGAAGTCAGCGGGGCACGAGGCACGAGCACGGAAGTTGGCCTAGTACGTCACGGGCACGACACAACACGATACTAGCATGGCACGGGCATGGCGGCATGGAAAAAAAAAGTAGTTAAATACTTCATTTCTATGTATTTTTTGATAATCCCAAAAAGAGAAGAATTATTTTTTGGTTGTGTACTTGTGTATTGTGTTAGTGAATTATATATTTATGTCAAGTTTTAAAAAAAATGAAGTAAATCAAGTCCTAAACAAAAAAAAAAAAAAGCAAAAGAGAAAAAGAAGTTACAATATTTTTTTTTAATTTGAGAGAGAGAGAGAGAGAGAGAGAGTTTGGAAAAAAAAAATAATAAGTTTTTAAAATATTTTATATGTAATATGATTAATAAATTTTAAATCAAAATTCAAACATGAAAAAAAACGTATACCACACATATACATTGCCTTTTATCTAATAAAGATTTTGAAAAAAAAAAACAAACTAATTTCTTTTGGTGAGAAATAATTTTTTTTTTTGTTTGTGTTAGTGAATCACTAAATTATATCAAGTTAAAAAAATAAATATGAAGTCATGAGCATAAAATCAAAAAATTTATAAATTTTTTTAGAGAGAGAGAATGGGAGAGAGAGATGGCGAGAGAGAGAGAGAGAGAGAGTTGGACCAAAAAAGAAAAATTGTTTTTTTAAAAAAATGGGTTAAAAAAAGTTACAACAAGGTTCTACACAAATATGTTCAGATCTCCATTAAATTAAACAAACTGAATAATCGAGAGTGCAATTTTGTTCACCCTCCTTAAAAGAGGGTGAACAAAACCCTCTCTCCTATTAGTTGAATTGGTGTGGGTCCCAACACAAAATGATGTCATGCTTATTTCTGCAATACACTTTTGGTAAGCATGACATCACTTTGATGTAAACATGACATCACTTTGTGGTAGGACCCACATGTTTCAACCAATAATAGAGAGGGTTTTGTTCATCATCTTTTAAAGAGGGTGAACAAAATTGCTTTCAATAATCGAGAACGTTAATATGATAGATTTTGTTTATTAAATCAATCATGGAAAGTTACATATCGATTGGATTTAGAAAACCCCTTGATTGGGATATGAATGTGTTATATAATTATCAAAGTAAATTATTTACTTATTTAATTATCAAATTAAATTATAGAAACTACTAAATAATAGAAATTAATCAAATTATAGAACTTGATTTACAAAAATACTAAGCTTAATGCTTAATTAACTAAAATAAGTAGTAAACTTCATATGAAGGATCCCGCAAGGTGTAAAAATTCAGACCTCGAACTCCAATTTTCAGACAAAATTTTGATGATCTGAACCGTTAAATATGTTTAAAACGTGTTTTTAAGGTCCAATGCGAGAATTTGGCAAAAAAATACTACCCGGAAGGGCTTCATTGGACCATTTTTTTCATAAAACCGCTATATGAAAAATTACTCCTATCAAGCCCTTCTGGGTAGTTTTTTTTTGTCAAATCCTCGCATTGGACCTTATAAATACGTTTTAAACACATCTAACAGTTGTGATTTAAAAAAAAATAAATCAGATGGTCTTGAACTAGTGCATTATAGTGTTCAAATGTCACTAGAAGCACCTAATGTGTTCCGATCGTGTGGTTACCGACATCGGATGATGATCAATTTTGGGGAGAATGACAGAATTGATGAGATGTTAAATCGTATCGGTTTAGATCAAACATTTAAGAAAACGAACTAATATCCACCATTCAATGTTATACATTGAACTTACTTAGTTATGAACCAATATCTACTGCTATAGTCTAATGTACATTAGTCACACGATCGCAGCACAATTACGACGATCATCACCGACTATTTTGTTTTTCTTGGTGTTTTAATGAACCTCACCAAATTCTGGGCCAATCAGATTTTGAAAACCACTTCATCGAGAGATTCCAGACGTGAGAATCATTAGTAGAAAAATATTTGTTAACTCTGATCGAGCATACCGAGATCATAAATATACTTAATTTTTCAATATTAGTCTCGAAAGACGGTTCCGGACATGAGAATCATTAGACGGTTTCGATTTTCATTATTAGTCTCGAAAGACCCTCGAATGATGCATTGTAACTTTACGCCTAATTATGCACACACGAAATGCCGTGTGCTACACACACACACAATATATAATCTGTTTTTCCCCTTCCTAGGGCCTGCAAATGTATACTCTCTCTCTCTCTCTCTCTCTCTCTCTCTCTCTCTCTCTGCGACTCTATGACTCTCTCTCTCTGTCTCTCTCTCTCCCGACTGTGGTTATCCGACCATTGGATCGCCGTCCCGTCGATCTCAATGGTCAAACGCTAACGTCTCTCTCTCACAGACTCACAGTCTCTTACCATACCCTCTCACTCTCACAGTCACACGACTCACACATCTCTCTCTATCTCTCTGACTCTCTCGCTCTCTCTCCCTCTGACTCTTAGACTCTCTCTCTCTCGCTCTCTCTCTTAATGACTTTGTGTGTGTAATAGTGTGTTTGAGATCGATTTGCGTTTCATCCAATTCATAGGGTTTCTAAGCGATTTGGATTTGATCCTATTCCTAGGGTTTGAAATTGATTTGGGTTTCACCTATTCCCAGGGTTTCTGATCGATTTCATCCTAGGGTTTGATCGTTTGAGATCAATTGCTTCCTGAGATCGATTTGGGTTTCAAATCCTATTCTGGTAAGATTTGTTTATTTATTTATTTATTATTTATTTATTTATGTTATCAGTTAAGTTAATTTGTTCTTCTTATTATTTGTTTTTGTTTGAGTAAATCACCTAGACACCCCCTGAATTATACCTCTTTTACCCAGACACCCCCTAAACTAAATGAACCTATGAAGAGCCCCCTCAACTATTTAAAACTTTACCCCAAGACCCCTTCTATCAACCTTCGGTCTCGAAAATCAAAGTTCCGGAATATGTTTCAATGATCCAACCCATTCAAGTTGTTTAAAACATGTTTTTAATGGGATCCGCCAAAAGCCGGCTCAAAATATGACCGGGAAGTGCTTGATCCAAAGAGTTTTTCATATGAAAAACTCTTTGGATCAAGCACTTCCCGGTCATATTTTTAGCTAATTTCTTCCAAGTACACTTAAAAACATGTCTTAAACAACTTGATCGGGATGGATCATCAAAACATGACCCGAAACTTTGAGTTTTGAGACTGAAGGTTGACAGAAGGGGTCTTGGGGTAAAGTTTTAAATAGTTGAGGGTGCTCCTCGTAGGTTTATTTAGTTTAGGGGGTGTCTGGGTAAAAGAGGTATAATTCAGGGGGTGTCTAGGTGATTTACTCTTTTTGTTTTTGTTTTGTTGTAGTTTGTAGATGGATGTTCACAGCCCCCTCTATTTTTTTGATGATGATGAACATCATCAACTAGCACTACCAGGAACAGGAAACCCTATTGCACCACAGGGTATGGAGTCTGTAGGTGAAGCTGCTTCAAACATTGTGCACTCTGGAACAGGACCTTCAGGTTCTACTCCAACAGTAAGAGATTCAACTCCTACAACTTCAGGCTGTAATGGTTCAAAAAGGCAACGCACATCATGGGTATGGAATCATTACAGTATAGAAGAAAACTTCAAAGATAAAACTGGTAATAACATAAGACCTAGGGCTGTATGCCATTATTGTGGCATAGATCATAGTTGCAATAATGATCATGGCGTAGGGCAATATGGTAGACATATTAGAACTAAACATAGCGATAAAGTTGTTGCACTTAGTGGTGAATCTGATAGTAGTTTGCCTAATTTTATTTATTCAAAAGACAAAATGAGACATGCACTTGCCTGTTATGTAGCTGCAGCAGAACAACCATTTACTTTTGGTGATGATATTAGATTTTGAATATTTTGTCCAAAATTGTCTAAATCCTTCATTTGGTAAAGTTTCTAGAAATACAACCCGTAGTGATACGAAGAAAGCTCATAGTGAAGTTAAAATTTTATTGATTAGTGAACTTGCTAGACTTGGTGCAATTAATAGGTTTTACTTCTGATATGTGGTCTGATATAAATAATTGTGGTTATATTTGTGTGACTGCTCATTATATTGGCTCTACTTGGACTTTACCAAAAAAAAAAAAAAATTAATGCTTTTCGTTTAGTGGAGTTTCCTCATGATGTTGATCAGATTTTTGACAGTTTTTAGCTTTACTTTTGACAACCATACTGCTACAATTCCATTGTTTAAAAGAAATTTGACTCCTTATTTTGGTGAGTTATTGCATATGCGATGTGTGTGTTATGTCATTAACTTAGTTGTGCAAGATGGTTTGAAACATATAACAGCACATACAAAAAATTAGAGTTGTTGTTCCTTTTATTGGCACTTCCCCATCTAGGCAACAATAATTTGATAAATTGTGTGCATCATGTTACAATGTGAAACCCAAAAAAATGAACTCTAATTTTCAAACTCGTTGGAATTCGACCTACCTTATGTTAAAGTCTTGTAGGAATTATAGTGATGTTATGTCTTCTTTTGTTAATCAGAGGTATTGTGGTACTCCTTTAACTCCAATTGATCGAAAAATTGGTTTTGACTACAGGAAATTTTTTAAAGTGTTTTATCATACTACTGTAGCTTGTTTGGGTATTCGTTATCGTACTTCGTGTATCGTGCTTAATCATTTGTACAATATTAGTCTCAATTTTCGTAATCATAGAGTACAACCAAATTTTGTAAATGCTTGTATAGATATGGAAACAAAATTCAAAAAATATTTTGAGGAGATGCCACCAATATTCATGTTAGTTGCAGTAATGGACCCCGGGATAAATATAGCAGGTGTTGAAGTGCTTTTAAGAGAGATTGGTACGAATTTAGGGATTATGACTTTACCTTCTTCTGCTTTTGTGACTGATTTATTGACTTCCATGTATGCTAAATATGAATGTAAGTTTGCTAATGCTTCCCATACCGTTGCTCCATTAACATCTTGTTCAAATACCAATGATGCATCTTGGTTTCTTCTTAATTCAAGTTTAGGAATAGGAAGTTGCACTGTATCTTCACGCTCTGAACTTTTTAAATACATATATGGACCTAGAATCTGTTAGTGACAATGAGTTGATTAATTTTGATATCATAGCGTGGTGGAAAAAAATGAAAGGACTTAGCCCATTCTTTTAGTCATGGCACGTGATCTACTAACAGCTTCTGTGTCCTCAGTGACATCCGAATCTGCTTTTAGTGCAGGTAGAAAAGTGTTGGATGAGAGGAGGAGCAGACTAGCTCCAGACATTTTGGATTCTCTCATGTGGTTAAAAGATTGAGAGGATGCACGCCTTGGAATTGATAAAGGCTCAGGTAATGATGAATTTAGAGGCCATTTTGCGGACTCTGATATAGATAGTGATTAGTGAATTCATTATTTTATGCTGGGGTGTGTTTGTGGCTTATTCATTTCAGTTAGTGGGCTGAAGTGGGTGTGACTAGTTATGGCAACATGATGTTGTTCCCACTTCAGTTGTGTGTGTCAAACAACAACTGCAGCAACAAGTGTGTGACTATGCTTGGGTATGGCAACTTATGGCAACATGACATGATGTTGCCCCCACTTCAGTTGTGTGTGTGTGTGTGTGTGTGTGTGTGGCAGTGTGTGTGAAGCAACAAGTGTAGAAAACAGTGTGTGACTGTGTGTGGGCGTGGCAGCTTATGGCAACATGATGTTGCCCCTACTTCAGTTGTGTGTGTGTGTGTGTGGCAGAGTAGTGTGTGTGTGTGTGTGTCTCCTTTTAGTCTGAAATGAATAAGTCACAAACACAACCCCTTTTCTCCATATTCAAACTTAAAATTACACATGAATTGTGATTTGTAACTTATGAGGGTCTTAAATGGCAAGATAATGTTGCATCCTTTTCAATTATTGGCTATGATGAATTATGAGCCAAAAATGATAGTTATGTTATGTTTGTGAATTCTGAATTTGGTAAATGATATTGTTGAGCCCAATATGGGCAATGATGATTGTTGAGCCCTTCATATGTGTTATAGTGACTGAATCTGGGCAATGATGATTGTTGAGCCCTGAATTTATGTGTTATAGTGAATGAATTTGAGCAATGATGATTGTTGAGCCCTTTTACAAAGTAAAAATATAGGCAATGATGAATTCTGAGCATAGTGCAGGTGTGTTTTGTTGAGCCCTGAATTTATGTGTTATAGTTGACTTGTTTGCTGCACCTCTTGGCTGTTTGCTGCACTTATTTGCTGCCTTGTTGGGTGTTTGTTGCACTTGTTTGCTGCCTTGCAGCACTTGTTGGGGTGGGTGTGTGTGTGTGTTGCTGCCCTTATTTGCTGCACCTGTTGTCATGTTCCAAAACGGGAAATGACCAGCCGTGAACCACATAACTGACACATGCATCACGAAGCCTAATAAAATAATCCATGTACACTAAATGACCATCTTTATTGTTAAACAAAATTAAACCAAATTGTCTCAACAAAGCATGGGGCACAGCATCCCATGAACCAAACGATAAAAATGATCACCAATAATAAAATGAATCCAATCTTTTACCAAAAAGGTTTAACCATGTGCGGAAGCAAATAAATTAAATAACAAAGCTACGATGCATGCAATATCCTACGGAGGTCAACACAGTAGTTTTCCAAGACGCCGCCAAAGTCCTCACCTATCGACTTGATTTTCCTGAAAATGGTGTTGGAATAAATCTGTCAGCTGACAAGCTCAGTGAATGACAAGCATGTATATTAAATAAGGTTCTAAAACAGGGATTAAATTAAATCACATATCATCATAATTTGGCACACACAATGTAAGAAAAATAACAATAATAAATCTTAATGGTGATTACAAAATGATATCCAATAACAATGGGAAATCACAACCAAATATTACCATGGCCAACAAAATAATTATCTCAAGACTGGATCCAATATTGAACTTAGAGTCACCAGGTGTTGGCAAACCATGGTACTCTTCCCTAAGTCAATCCGGCGAAAGACAGCCGTTGAACAAAAGGGTCACCAGCCTAACCCGGGTCTTTTCCCTTATAGCAAGGGTCACCTATACAAAGGAATAATTTCCCAGGACTTCCAATAATAAAAGTTTCCAACAATATTCATAAAGTTCTCACCAATTATCGCGTGCCAATTTATATAACAAAAT
Organism: Vaccinium darrowii; assembly: GCA_020921065.1. NCBI lineage: Eukaryota > Viridiplantae > Streptophyta > Magnoliopsida > Ericales > Ericaceae > Vaccinium > Vaccinium darrowii. Next base: position 38,134,320 of record CM037158.1, read on the forward strand.
ATAAATTATTTCCAATTAAGAATTCCGAATTTTTCAACAAATAATTTAAGGGACACGGGAAAGTTTGAAATTACGTAACATACTTAATCACTCACCTGAATTCAAAAGTATTGCAACTCGAACATGCAAAAAGAGAGATTAACCTGTACAAGAAATAAGGAAAACGAAGTAACTAACTAAATCAACTATGTAAATTAAGATTGCCGTATGTTATTAAAACCCAAGTATAACCCAATACCCCAGTTGTTGTTAACCAATAGAACTTCAAAGTGTGAAATCCCATTTGCCAATTTCCAAGTAATGTATTTCCTACTCCTACGTGTAGCCATCAGTTCCAAATTTCTGATCTCTAATCTCTATGCTTTTGTCCTCGCATGCCCGTGTAAACATCCCTCCGACCAACATTAACACAGAAACATGGCCCAACCATTTCTCTCTTGACCGAACCATAAAAAAACAAACCCAATAAATTATATACCCAAAATCGGATCCTCTCAATCAATTGGTACAACTCAGAGGTAAGGAAATAGGCAGAATTAAAATAAACATACCGATCGAAGACCGAGAACCGCAGCACGGAACCGCCTCTAAAAATTCAACGCTTTTTGACTGCTACTGTTATATCCCAAAGCCTCCTTAGTATTCTCTCAAAACTATAACCCTAGCCCGTAAGTATATAACTGCTTAGAGGGATAACTCAATAAAACTCCCCACAAACCCATAATATCCCTGACTTTTAGGTAACTAATTATTTTAAAGTATCCAAAATTACCGACATCTATAATAAAAATAGCCTGATAAACATAATCTACTAAAATTAGGCTTATATCCTAAAACTATAATAATGCCAATTACACCCGAACCAAGCGCAAAAATAATTAAATAGGATACTATCATAAAAGCTAAATATTTAATTGACCAATTACAATTATGAAAATAAAATTTAGGGCCGTTACACATGTCGCTGCACTTGTTTGCTGCATCTATTTGCTGTACTTGCTGCACTTGTTTGCTACACTTGCTGCACTTGTTTGCTGCACCTGTTTGTTGCACCTGTTGCTGCACTTGTGCACTTGTTTGCTGCACCTGTAATCAATCTCAAACCCAGGATGAAATCGAAACCCAAATCGATTCTATAACAACTGGATGCTAGTTTTGGTGTGACTAGTATTGCTGCACTTGAATTTCAATTATGGGCAATGATGCTTGCTGAACCCCATTCAAGTTTTATACCCCATTTCCCATACAAGGCCATGTACAAGAGCAAGGGCATCAGACAGGCATCAGCCGGACGGGCATCCTTTCTTTTTTTTTTTCAATTGAAATTAGATGGAGTATAGTTTTGTTACTTTTGTAATTTGTAACTTGTAAGTTGTAATAACTTTCTTTATTTTGTAATTTCAATTATGCTAGTTGTAAATTGTAACTTCTAAGTTGTAACTTACAAAAAATAAAATTTTCAATGAAATAAATTAATATAGCTTGAAGTCTTGAACTTGTCCAAAATTGAGTAAATAGATTAAAATTTTCAATGTTTTCTTTACGAGCACTACAAAAAAATTGACCTAGAGTGCACTTAAAGTTAAAAAATTGTTGCTAAAATGTTTTAGTGACGTAAATTTTGTTGTCACAGAGATGTCACTTAATGTGTGTTGCTAAAAATATATAGTGACAACTTTTTCAATTGCGTCACTGATGATAGATTCTTTAGTGACAAAGAGGAAGTTGTCACTATAGAGTGAGTTTTAGTGACACGAACCAAAACTATCAAAAACAAATGCCCAAATTGATGGCTGGGCGTTTTAATCTCGCCACCTCACGCCAACAGAGAATCCCACATACTTTCTCCTGACCACTACGCTAGCTTGTACTTTCTGCTGCAATTTCGTCCAAAACATATTTAAATTAACGTTGGAAACCGCCATATGTGCATTATATATTATATTAGAAAACTAAAATATTAAATTAAGGGTTATGCTAACGGGTGCCATAGTGCACCCGTTAAGAGTACAAAAAGTACACTTTTGTGGGTTCCACTTGTACAAAAAAATAATCCATCTATTCCTTTTTAAGTGTGTTCTTCATAAATCCAACTTATTAAAGTGACATTATCATTACTCATTTTACATCAACTTTTACCTCCACTTTATATTTTTCACATCAAATTTTACCTCTACTTTTCAAATTTTCCTCCACTTTTACCCATTAACTCTTTACCAATTAACTTTTCAAAATGGCAAAATAATAATTGCACAAACTTTACCTACTAACTTTTAAAACAGACATTTATTAAGGGACAACCCAAAATGGAAAGTTAAACATTAAAAAAGGGACGGAGAGAGTACACTTTAAAAGTACAATTGTACGTTAAAGTACAATTAAAGATATACTTTAAATTACAAGTGTATTTTTTTTTAAACTTTTAACGAGTGCATTATGGCACCAGTTTGCATTTCCCTTAAATTATAAATACCTTTATGCATAAGGATTCTCTCAAATAAATTATTTAAATTTAATTAAATTTTATAATCAGCTTTGGTCCATTAAAAATCTAATCACTAAGAAAACTTTTTGCGATATCTAATTTTAAAAAGGTTGAAATAAAAAAAGTGCATATATTTAGTGACGCCGTTTATTTGTATTGTCACTAATGTATCTCTTGAGTGACAAGATTTATTTTTTTGTCACTGGATGATATTCTTTAGTGACAATGTTTACGGTTTGTCACTAAATATAGCTTTTTAGTGACAAGATTCATTTATTGTCACTAAATACAATATTTTAGTAACAAGTTCACCGTTGTCACTAAAATCATTCTTTTAGTGACAACTTTGAGTTGCCACAAGAATTTTTTGTCACTATAACTCATTTTTCTTGTAGTGGAGTTTTGTATCCTCCAATAATTGAAAATCGATGGCACGACACAATTTAAAAAGGCACAACACGGTACACGATTAAGTAAACGTGCCGGCACTGCTCGACATGATTCAAAAAGCAGGGCACGAAAGTAAACAGGCCAGCACGACACAACATGATTCAAAATAACACGGCACGACACGATTCAAAATAACACGACACAACACGATTAAAAAGGCACGGCACAACACAAAACGACAAAAAAAGCATGACACGACGCAACTCGATTAAGTCAACAGCACGCCACGATTAATTAATTGGGCACGGCACGTAACGACTTTAAAAAAGACACGACCCGACACGACACGGTAAATAAATTGGCACGGCATGGCATGACATGACACAAGCACCTTATGTCAAGGCACGGCGCGGCAAGATAAAGTAAACAGGCACAGCACAAAGCACAGTTGGCACGGAAGTTGAGTGGCACAGCACGGCACGACATGCACGGTTGACACCCCTACCTGTAATATAGCTCCCCAACCAAGATTATCTCCGAAAATGATATATAGACCAGTTATCTAGGATGATGAATTGTGTCTTAAATTTGGTTACTTGGTTAACCTTAAAATCACTTTGCAACTCTAATGAATGCGTGTTCAATTAAGTTCAAAGCTCCTCACAGAGGTCATGAGTGCCCACAATAGTAAATATGATTTTAAACTTAAAGTACCTATTTATTACTATACCATTATAATTTGTTTCTACGTGCATCAATGTCCAAAAATAATTATTTTTTGAGGTAATTAAATAATCATCCTTTTTTTAGACATCACGTAAGTTTTCATCCCGCCCACTTTTCGGGGTTATGTTTTCATCCTCTTTATCGATGATTTACCATTAATACCCTTAATTGACCTATGTATAAAATATCTATACATATGATATAACAAACAAAATCTGTCCTTATTTCTAGGGATTGGGATTGACGATAATTATGCTACAATTCAAATTTTGAGGGGTTCCAAAATAAGTGGAGATGATTGTGTTGCCTAAACAAAGGAATTTTTGAAATGGTGAGGGGATTTAAAATTGAAGGAGATAATTTTATCCCAAAATATAACTCAAGTGAGTACGTGTTATAAAAAATGAGGGATTATTTGAAAAAGTGGGGGAATTCAAAGTGGTGGAAATGATCATGTTATCTTAAATTTTTGATGGAAAGGTGGACTGATTCATCCTTTATATAAGGCACGGCTAAACTAATATGGTAAAATCCAGTTAAAAAATAATAATATGGTAAAATCCATTAGCACACTACTAAATACGGCAAACTTATAAATAGTCAATTTAAACATGGTGAATATATATATAATCGTCACATAAGGTTCTGGTAAAAAATAAAAAGCAAACGTGGTAAAAAAAATAAAAGAAACATAGTAAAATTTAATAAGAAAATGTGGTATATTTATAACTAGTCAAAAAGTATGGTAAATATAATATCCTTTTAGAACACAAATCATGGTAAAAAAAAAAACATTACATATCACGGTTTTTATGATAAAAAAATTTAATCACTTGTAAACAAGGTAATAATGGTTAAATTTAATGAGAAAACATGGTAAAAAAATAAAAAGCAAACGTGGTAAGATTTAATGAGAAAGCATGGTGAACTTATAACTAATAAAAGAAATAAGGTATGTACAATATCCTTTTAGAACACGAATCATGGTAAAAAAAAAATATCACACATCACGGTTTTTATGGTAAAAAAAAATAATCACTTGCAAACATAAATAATTGTTAAATTAAGAATTTGAATAATGGTAAAACATACCAACTACATAATTGATATTTCATGTTAAAAAACAAAAAAAGATAAAAAAAAAGAATCATGGTAAAAATATAAAAAGAAACATGGTAAAAAACAATAAACCCAATTCAAAGCAAAAATCTCGTATCCTTGTAACCTCTGTAATGTCATTTGCAAATGCCAACATGTTAACAAGATCAAATTTGCATTTCCACTCATAATAAAAAAACAAATCAATGGTGTGGCAACGGGACCCAATCAGAAAATAAAACAAATCATCAATGTATCCATAAGCAAATCAATGAGACCCCATCAAAAAGCAGCGGCCAACAAGGATGGACATTCGAGGACTGATGATGGCAATGTGTGAAGCTTTTGGTCCAACATCGGGAGGGGTGCAGTTTGGGGACGTCCATTTTTGGCGTTTCACCGTGAAAGAAATGGTGGGCAAACCTTTCTGCTCATCCATCTGCCCCACTTTTTATGGTGCTTTGGGGTATAAATGGGGATGAAGAATGGTATCCCGTAATTTGGGAGATTGGATTTTATCCCCAAACTCCTAAATTATCGCCATAGTCCTCTAAACTTTGAAAACCATCCTAATTTTCGCCACCTTATATATATATATATATATATATATATATATATATATATATAGAGAGAGAGAGAGAGAGAGAGAGAGAGAGAGAGTAAAGGGTAACATTGAGTTTTTTTTAATTTCAGGGTGAAAACATAACTCCAAAAAGAGCACCGGATGAAACCATAATTTTAAGATAGTTGGAGGATGATTATTTAAGTGCCCCTTATTTTTTTCACCAAATTAATTTTTTAATTTGTGAAATCAATAGTTTAGATCAAAGTTTTAAGAACTATTGTGATTTACAAAATCAAGTTCGAAATGGTCTCCAAATAAATATAGGGTCTTGAGGTGATCTGCTCCATAATTTTTCGGGCATAGAGGGTAACGAATTCATGTAGAAAAATTCTTCCCATGGAATAGGGCCTAAAAACCAACAGAATAATGACTCTCTCTCTCTCTCTCATTCATCCACAATTATAAATCATACCAGATCATTCATATGTTCAAACCACAATCCAAACTTCCATGAAATGAGGCTTTCTAGATCTCTCTTCTATTTTTTGCAGCCAAATGCAGTATCAGGTACAGGTGTTTAATCTTCAATATATATGTATGTATGTATGTTGTGATTTCTAGCATGACCGAGTGATTAATCCACCATCAATCATATGGGTTTTTGTTTTCATGATACTTTAGGTACTAGGCTCTGGTATCGCACCAAGAAATAAAGCTTGGAAATTATGGGCAGGGCTTCTCTTATTTCCTTAGGTAAGTGAAAAATGAAATCGGACAATTTCATTTCATTATTGTGCTTCCAAAACAAATGAAATGGGGATTGCTAAATTTGAATAATTATGTCTTACTCTTTTTCTTGTATTTGATTCTAGGGTTTGATTCACAATTGCCTTTTGTCCACTTGTTGTCCGAGTTGGTTTTGTGCACACAAAAAAAAAAAAAAAGCTAATTTTTTTTTCCGGCAATTAATGGACAGAATTAGCCACATTGAAAGCTAGACCATCCTGTTGATGTCATACTTCATTTAGGAAGAATTATACTGCTTTATCGAGAACATCCGAAATTTCATTTGTATCATAATAGGCCCAATATATTAAACTTAATGAAAAGGCCGGCCATAGCATATATACATAGATATGCAGATAGATAGATGACCAATCTAAGGATGACCAAGCAAAGGAAAAAGCAAAAAGCCCATGCACATATATACATTTATCTACATAGATATGCAGATAGATAGATAGAGGGTCGTGTGCAGGTGTAAAAGGGGGAATTCTGTTTCTCATTTAGTCTCCACTGGTCTCCCTCCTACTCTTTTTTTCTTGACATATAAAAGAAGAATTTTCAATAGTACCAAAAGGGTAATGCTTTTCCTTTTTTAAGTACATTGCAATAAACCTAATCAGTGGTAATATCAACATATCTATCATTTTTGCAGGTTCGAGGTAGCAGACTGACCAAATATTCAAACCCATCCAATACCTACTCAACAAATTGGTTTGGGCCATCATGTGGGTGGTGTGGTTGGGAATGTTTAAAAACATCAGTACCATGAAGTTCATCATCCTTTTGCTTTCCCATGTGGCAATTCTTACTTACGCGCGCCTTTGTCGATACTAGGAGCATTGCTTTTCAATGTATAAGATTATTGTTTTGGCACCGTCCTTTTGACTTAGGGGACACAGGTACAATCCATGACATCATGGTACGCACAGAACAATTTCTTTTCTTTAAAAACAAGCTACTAATTTATGACGTGCCTAACACATATCCCTATTGCAGATGGTAGCAGAAAAGAAGTAGTTGCTCACAAAGATCTTTAAAATCCCCAACAAATGGTCAATAGGTGACGGAAAGACTCTCATCCAGCGCTTGCTGCCAAGTGATTGGGCGGCGGTGTGCGGAGGCTGTTAGCGGGTATGCGTGGAGATGGGGTTGGTCAGAGTTCCGGGGCCGTTTGATTGTTGGTCATTTGTGCGGTTCTCTTAGATTTGGGTGATTGAAGATCCTTGGGATGGTTTTGGGCGATGGTGGCATTTGGCGTGGCGGCAGGCACTGTCGTCTAATGGCTAGGTGATGGATGGTTGTTTGGGCGGCGTTCATTGGTGGATGCTCATGATTCCTGCGACTTGATGTGGCTGACAGGCTGTACAATATGGCATCTCAAAGGGGCTCGTTCCCTGGGTTCCAAAAGTGGTGGTGGCAGTGATTTCTGGTTGCCGTTCTTGTGTGCTTCTTATGGTTTTAGTGTTTGGGCCTAGCCCAATTCAGAACATTGCGGGTTTTGGGTTGTTTTTCTTGTGCTTATTGTATATCTGGGTTTTGACCATCGGGGGGATCCATTGATTGGCTTCTTACCAATCTTTGGTTTGGGTCTCGGTTTAGACATTGTTGGCTTTTCCTTGCTCTTATTTGTCTTGTATTAATTTCAAGATTAATGAAAATTATTTTTGCCTTCCAAAAACAAAAAAGGTGACGGAAAGACTGCGGATTTATGGAATGATTGGTGGTGTGTGAGTGCTCCACTGGTGGATATGCATCTTGGGATTCACACCCAGGATAAAGGTTGTTGACATCATTGAGAATGGGTGTTGGAGATCTGACATCATTGAGAATGGGTGTTGGAATCTCGATTCCATCAACCACATTGTTGATAATTCCTCAAGAAATGCTACCATTGGCATTAACCTTCCACTTTTTTCCCAATCTGATGATCACCCATCCTGGGTGACATCCTCTGATGGAAATTGTTCAGCAGGAGCGGCTTATAATTTCTTAAATAAAGATGAAAATGACATGAGTGGTTGGTAGTGGTTTTGAAAATTAAAATTTCCTCAAAAACTCAAATCTTTTATTTGGCTCATTTATTACAAGAAACTTCCTACTAATTTTTTTTTTGGTAAGTAACTTCCTACTAATTTGCTGCGTGCCTGTGCCTGAAGAGGAATTAGACCTTCGGATTTATGCCCTAGGTGTAATAATTCCCCTGAAACTAGCTCTAAGCCATTTATTCGGAGAATGTCCTAAAGTGTTTGGGCTTTGGGTTACCTTACCTCAGGCCCAGCTATGCGAGATAGATTTGCAAACTCTGCTGTGGATTGTTTTTCATCTAACTTGAAAAAGAAAAAACTCATAAGCTTAGGAACTATAGTAACTTGGAACACTCTGTTTTGCGTCACACTTTGGCAAATTTGGAAAGATCGGAATAAAAAGAGTTTTGAAAATGTTGATGTAATTACTGCAGCGAGTTCCAAATTTTTATGTTATTATAAACTGAATTCCTACAGGTGCATGTCCTCCCTTTTCAGGTACCATTAAACTCAACTCAGATTGCTGCAAATATCACAACAACAGGAAACCGGGTTTTGGTGGCATCTTCCGGAATGATCAACGAGCATGGATTCTCGGATACTACCGCAAAATGGTGGCAAACTCCAGATTAGAAACGGAAATTTGGCCATCTACAGTGGGCTCACAATCATTTTGGAGAAAGGGCTGTCTAACATCCACATAGAATCGGACTCTCAAACAGCGATTCTCTTGTTCAATGAAGAAGCTAATTCCAACCACCCCCAGAGCAATATCATCAATGACGGCAAGTACTTACTAAACCGCTCGAGGTGCACTCTCACTCATATCTATCGTACTGCTAATGAATGCGCGGATCACCTCGCACACCTCGGAGCGGAACAAGAGGAAGATCTTATTGTTACCTCTGCTCGACCGCTGTCCATTAGGGAGTTCATGCTGAAGGACAGTAACAATCTTAGGCAGCTTCTTGACTAGTTTTCTATGGTTGTTAGCTTGCTAGTTTTTATGTGTAACCAACTTAATGCACTTCTGATGCAGACTGCCACTATCCTCTGGTTTCTTATATATATTTCCGAATTACCCAAATAAAAAAAAGAAAGCATTTATGTAAATATATAGTATGATTCGATTACAGGTTTGGTTTTCGATAAAATTACTACACAAAATCAAATATGCACTAACCGAAACCCGTCAATTTGTTCAGTTTAAAAATTAAAACCAAATTCACAATTAAAAAAATTCCCAATCAACGAGGACCAATTCAAATTCGGATAAGATTTCCATCCATATCCATATTGAAAATAAATTTTTGGTCAATACAAAAAGAATGGTTCTCTTGATCAAGAAAATCTTATCCGAACTTATGGACACTCGTATTGGTTCTCATTGATCGGGTATCCCATGCTACATAAGTGCCCAATGTCTGTTGTTGTATGGGATACCTTCCTTCACCACATTAGCAATTACACTTGCAGTCAAAAGCCAATATAGTAGGACGAGTCAATTCCACCATTCTGCGACTGCGATACATCAGATCCTAAAAACATTCGTTAAAAAGGGACGAGGAGATATACAACTCACTCTTTCACGCCAAACCGCAAGATGCGCGGACCGAGCCCTCTATCCAGTGCATTGTGCAACTTTCACGCACTCCTACTCACGATATCACAACCCTTAATCAATCAATCCATAATCTATAATCGTATTTTTCATACAAAAACCTCCAAACCTGAAATCCGAACTTTTTAAAAATTTTCTCCAAGTCTTTTACGTAGTGAGAGGTGGGTGGGGAAGGGGGAGAAAAATGTGTGGAAGTGGTGATGGGAAGCTTGAGAGAGAGTTAGCACATACTCAATTTTCTTGCACCAGTCCCACTTATACGTTTATACTTTATCAGTTTATCCTTCACACATAAAATTGCTCCCAACAGGGCGGGGTGATTTTGAGTAACAAGTTCAATGCCGTTTTCTAACGAGATTTTGTTCACAGATTTTTTTTACGAAAGTTCGGCTCCATTTGTTATGAGAATCTATTCATGGAGCGAATCCAATTGTTCAAAGCTTGGTTTTCATCTCCAAATTACCTACGGATTTTACCTTTTTCCATTATGAGTGTTGTATTCGTCAGATGCACAAGCCAACAAAGAAAAAAAAATCACCTAGATATTTTATCGTTTCCGATGCATTGAATGAGCACAACACTAATTTAGTTGTTTCTCATAGTCAAATGCTTCCTTATCCATCTACGTTTATCTTCACTGCTTCACATCACGATGCCATCTTTCGGATTTGGTTCCCTGCTCCCGAAGTTGGTTGGGGCATCTATTATGGTGACCATATATGGAAACGAAATGGGTACAGACAGGGGTATGTGCACACGCGCACAAATCGCCTTGGGATGCTTCTTGGGTTCCAAAAAATAATCGGTGACGTTCATTCTGTTCAAAATATTTTTATTTAAGGTCTCTTCCAAAAATATCCAACTTAATAAGATATCAGTAACAACATTTACAAAACATATAACTTCGCTTTGTTTCGTAAACGTCCACAAATTGAGTTCATTTTTTACAAAATCATGAACATCAGATTACCATTGTAAAGATCCGAAATGATTTGGATACCATGTGAGTTGTTTTTGGGCATTAGTGAAATGGGCCCCACCTATCGTGTTAATGGTCAGCAAAATATGATCACGGTCATTATGCATGCTTGTGAGAGGGTTGGTGGTGTAGGAAAAACTGGTGCCTTCGGAATGAATTCTGGAACGTCACTTCGATTTGAAAAAGAAACTGCTTCACGTCATATTACTGAGTAGTTTTCCTAAAATTTTCCCCCACCAAATGTTTGCAATGGGTTTAGCAAATTTGTCTTTGGATACAATGAAGCTTGATACGGGGTCGTATACCTGCATTTGCAGTTCCGAAAGTATGATAGAATACTCAGTAGTATGAACCAAAGAACCAAGACACTAGTGCACAAATCTCTGCAGAATCTGATCACTAGTAAAAATACGAATAGGAAGCTTATTGAGAGTAAACTAGCATACAGAATTATTGGATGAATGATGTACGACAAGCTATACACCTCCATTATTTATAGAATCACTATTTATGTAATAATTTTTATCTATAATTAATATTAGGAGATTTTATTTGTGCTACCTGTTTTGCACGTTTTTTATTTAGTTTTGGTAAGATTTGATTTTATTTCCCTTTTCTTATAGTCATGGTTTCCAAGTAATAATTTGTTTGGTCTCCACTCTAGGTAATTTCCTTATTTTTGATAGGACTCCTATTAGTATAAATAAGGGTGTACGCCTATGACATTATTCAGCTTTTATACAATTACCAATAAATTTATAGAGTTTTTCTATTTTTTTTGTGGATTCAAGAACATCTCGTGGATTCGAGAACCTATCTCGTTTGGAATAGCATGCTAACTATTGTCTCGTGAATTCCGTTGCGTCAAGTGGCATCAGAGCGGGTTTTACGTGGCTAGATGGCACCAAACAAAGTAGATGACACACCCTTTGACGTTGCTCAAAGGTTTGCTGATCCGAGGAAGATGGTAGAAGAACAATAAACCCTGTTAGCAGAATTTCGAGAATTTCGTGAAGCTACCTGAACACAGTTAACGAACATTCAAGAAACGCTGCGACAATTGGCTCTTACCCTTAACCTTAACCAAGGACCAGTAAAGGTTGAAGAGAATCATGCAGTGGGAGTTGCCCAAAGCCGTCCTCTTGACCAGTTTCGGAAACTGGCGGTGGGATTTGCCCAACCCCAACTAGGCAACTAGATTGTAATTGGGAGACGCCCAGCTAATTGTGTAGACAGCGAAGAAGAAACAAAGCCCGAGGTTGAGGAAGAACCAGAAGAAGAAGGGGAACGAGTAAACTGCGCGGTGCAAAGGGTTCTGTTTGCACCAAAGTCAGAGGATAACAACCAATAGCACGATATCTTTCGATTGATCAAGCTGTTCAATCAACAAGAAAGTATGTGATCTGATTGTGGATAATGGAAATTTTGAGAGTTTCGTGGCTTGGATACTGGTAGACCATCTGAAGTTGCCGACAGAACCCCATCCTTCATATTACAATATTGGATGGATAAAGAAAGACCATATAGCAAAGGTAACTAAAATCTATAAAATTTCTCTTTTAGTTGAAAATTTGTATGTTTTTGAGATGGATGCTAGCCATGTATTGTTAGGCAGACCCTGATAGTTTGATGTTGATGTGGAATCTGGAGGAGGCGCTATGCTGTAGGTGTTGTGTGCCGTGTTGTGCAGCAAAACTATGTCCTTTTGCTCATTTTCTTAGTACATCCAAAGGCCCTATTTGGAGAGTTAATTTTGGGGTTCAATTTTAGGGGATTTAGGTTTTTTGGGGAGGACCATAGGTTGTCATGATTTGTTATAGCCAAAGGGCACCAGTTAAACCTAAAACAAAGCATCCAACGTCTCCAATAGTTGCTAGTTGAGAAGCTGAGTTTGGGACAGATTTTAAGAAGTCTAAAGATCTATACCATGACGGTGAAGGCCCTGGTAGTGGAAGATAGGAACGAGGCTATGATTATAGTGCCTTAGAAAATGCAGCTGTTGTTGGAAGAGTTTGACGAGTCTGTTACTAATGATGTACCTAACGAGCTCCCTCCAATGAGGAATATTCAACATCAGATTGATTTGGTGCTTGGAGCAAGTCTGCCTAATTTACCACAGTATCGTATGAGTCCGAAGGAGAAGTAGAAAATTATTATTGTTGTTGGTGATCAAGTTCTTGAGTTAATTTTTCACAACAGGTGATTGATGCTGCCACTTTATGTGATGGCTATGTGAGCAAGCCGGTCTTTCTAAATGGATTGATCATTGACATGTCAACCAATACAAATTTGGTACAAAATGAAGAGAACCCGCAAAGTCAAGTTGATGTTGATTTTCTTGGCGTGCAGTGATATGATTAGATTCCTAACATTCATATATTGGATCTTATGAGTCAATTGAAGCATGTAGAGAAGATATCATTGCAAGTAATTTTTAATATGAAATTTTTTAGAAGGAAATCAATTGATTGAAGTATTTATTTATTTGGCACGGAAGATGGCAGATTCCTAATTCCTAATGAGAACTTGAGGTCGAGTTCTTTTGAAGAAAAGAAGAATGATGTAAGACAAGATATACACCCCTATTATTTATGGAATCTATTTAAGTAATTGTTGTGAAATTTTATTGTACTCGCAAGCGCACGAATCGGATTGAAGTATAGCAATGCAAGTGCGAGGTCGAACCCACAGGGACTTGTGTATTTTTATTGGAAACGAAATAAATTTAAATCGATAAAACCCTAACCTAGTTCCAAAAAGTTGTGAATTGGTTTGACTAAAATTAAACTAAAAATGAAAAAAGAAAGCAATTGAAATTTAACGGAAAAGAAAGTGAAGATTACCAGTTGGGAAAGATAACTAGAGTTTCGGAATCCACACCCATGTATTCATAGTGATTTTTAACAAGCTCTGATTTATTTTTCTCTACTTTTCTTCACAGCAATTGGGCCGCTAAACTCTCTTACTGTGGAAAATTTCTTCGTTAAGCTTGTTTTAAAAGAAATCAATTTATGTACGCTCTTCCTCCCCTCAAGGTTCAAGACACGAAAAATCCAATGTATCCGTTAACAAACAAATCACAACGGCTATCCAATACTTGAAATCCAAATTTAATAACCAGGCAAAATAATTAACTAGTAGTTTCAAATCATGGAAAAAACATGATTGAATCCATATCCAAGACCACTAAGTCAAATTAAACGGAGGTAAGAGCGATTAATCAATGAGATCATAAATGAAGAAAAATTAACCAAGAGTTTGTATCTAACCACTACTAAACATGGGGTTTCATCTTCCACCCTAGTTTAAATGACTAGCCACTCATGGAGTTAGAACGTATAATGAGATGATAATAGTAAAACTCCATTGAATGTAAAAGTTTACGTAAATGAATGAAAATAAGTGTGTACTCGAGATATCACAATTGCTTCCAGCCGTGTACTTTTTTCCTCTGCCATGGCCTCAGCCGCAACAGCGGTCGAATTGCATCCGCAGCCTCCAAGCCGAAGTCCTCTTATAATGTCGTGATGCATCCTTAATTCCTTATGTAGGAATTGCCAAAAATCTTCATTATAAGAAAGAGAGAATTCTTTTCCTTTTCAAATTCTTCCTTTTGCATTCTTTACTTTCCACGTTGGTTCAAGTGATCAATTTGCATGTGGAGATTTTTTCCAATTAGCTTCCTCTTAGAAGGTAAAAAACACATTCCTTGATAGCTTCTGAAATTGGCCCCACTATTTGGTATTTGGTGTTACGGGCCACTCCAATTTGTAAACACGTGTGCACTCTTTGGTCCCACGGCTAAAATGAGTAGAATTATCATTCTTTCCTACAAAATTATTAATTCAATATAAAAATTAAAAAGATAACAATAGTATCTAATTCAGCAAGATAAATGACTAACAGTATGTGAAATAGGGATTGCTTCATGTCAATATTTTGGACTTATCAGTAATAATTTTTATCTACGATTAATATTAGGAGATTTTATTTGTGCTGCCTGTTTGCACGTTTTTAATTTAGTTTTAGTAAGATTTGATTTTATTTCCCTTTTCTTATAGTCATGGTTTCCAAGTAATAATTTGCTTGGTCTCCACTCTAGGTAATTTCCTTATTGATATGACTCCTAATAGTATAAATAAGGGCGCAAGCCTATGGCATTTTTCAGCTTTTATTCAATTATCAATAAAATTTATAGAGTTTCTCTATTTTTCTTGTGGATTCAAGAACATCTCTTGGATTCGAGAACCTATGTCAATTGCAATAGTACGTTAACTATTCTCTCGTGAATTCCACTGCATCAAAATACAACCCTTCAACAGCCATGATACCCAATACCAACCATATTATTGTCAACTTCACAACTGGAGAAAATATATCGGTGTAGTCAATCCTTTCCTTCTGCTGAAAGCTTTTGACCACCAACCGAGCCTTGTAGCGCTTGCTTCCATCAGGCACTTCTTTCACTCTGTAAACCTATTTATTATGAAGAGTTTTCTTACTAGCTGGCAATTCTGTCAACTCACGTCTGGTTTGTCAACAAAGAGCCCATCTCATCCTTCATGGCCAACTCCCACTTGATTGAACTCACTCTGCAACTCATCATACTACTCCGGTTCACCAGCATCGGTGAGCAATATATAGTACAAAGACAGTGAAAAACGCTGTGGTGGTTTACTAAACCCTGGAAGACTTTCGGACAACAGTAGTTGGCGTTCGGTCCTGCTTGCAGAATAACATTTTCTTTATCCTCTTGGCATTTTTCTGGTACAAAACCCTCAGACAAATCTGTAAGAGGGGAAAAACTCCCAAAGTTATCTCTTTGCTCTTATGAGATCAAATCCTCTTCAAATAGAGCCACCTCGATCCTGCAGCACAGACAAACTATCAGAGCACCCCTGCCTCTAGGCGGCAAGGGCCCTCCGATTGCTAAGTTAGTATTGACGAACTGGAGGATAACTGAAACGAGTGTATAAGTGCCAGAGTGGGTTTAAGCATACCTCTAGTATCTAGGAATCCTTTTCTTATATAGGCGATTAGTTTGTATTTACATTCCTTGTGGAATTCTTCTCTGTATGGAATCCTTCCAAGCTTAGGATTCTTCCTTATTGGGTAGCGTAGCCTGCATGATTCTGAATCCTTATTCGATAAGGATTCTTGCTAAGATGGCCGCATATTGCTCGTCTGGAGTTTTACCCTACATGGGAGTTCGCTCCTTGTTTAGTAAGTTGACTAGCTTTCCATCTCTGAGTAAGATTGTGCTTATCTTCACAAGCTCAAACGATTCTGGAATATCCTTCAATATTTCCTTCTTTCCTTATCTTCATAAGGTACGGCTGCCGCTAGGGTTCCTCATGTAACGGGCCGTTCCTTCTGCGTTGCTCGACGAGCTGGAAGACTTGGGTAATGGGCTTCCTGGTCGTCGGCATAATGTCTCGTGTCATTTACCTCGTACTTGCCATGAGATAGCTCTAGACGAGCTAATCTGTTCGTCTTCCGTAATGCTGGGAAATTACCCCACACAAAATCAACCACCTCCTGTTTCTCCACCTCTAGCACAGACTCTACCTGTTCTGTGGCCTGTCTCTATCCTTGTACATAACCTACTCATTGAAAATCACATTCCGGCTTCTTACAATCTTTCGATTTTGTGCATCCCAAAATCAATATCCAAATTCCTCGTCGCCATATCCAATAAAAAAACATTTATTAGATTTTGCCTCTAATTTATTACGAGCATCAAAATCAATGTGAACATGTGAAATGCAACCAAACACTTTAAGGAACGGACGTTTTACCTCCTTTCAGCTCCAAACCTCCTCTGGTAGTTTGAAATTCATAGGAACCGATGGTTCTTGATTTATCAAGTTCGCCGCAGTGCACACAGTATCAGCCCAAAAAGTTCTTGTAGTCCAGCATGCAACATTTAACACACCATCTTAACCATTCAAATCGATGGTTGGGATTAAAAAACAAAAACAATTAATGTGTCTCCATTTACTCTCTCTCCCCCATCTCACCAGCTACTCTCTCTCTCTCTCTCTCTCTCTCTCTCTCTCTCTCTCTCTCTCTCTCTCTCCAACCCCGTAAAAAAAACCTTTTGATCCCAATCTCCGGCACATCCTCACTACCCCATCTCTGGCGACAATTTCCAATTTTTCTCTTCTTTTTTCATTGAACAATTACATGCATGTATACATGTAGTTACACATTGCACAAGGAACATTCAAGAAGCTCTTGAAGCTAGATTGGAGCAGAGGTTTCTTCATAAAACAATAAGTTAGTAGTAGTTTACTATATGGGAGTTTGAATCATGGTTTGCAAAATGAAAATAAGCTGCATGGTGAGAATTATAGTTGTCAACGAGAGAGAGAGAAAGAGAGAGAGAGAGAGTTATTTAATTTGTAGGCCTTATTCCACGGAAAAGAATTTCTTGCGGGAATTGATTTCCCTCTCTATACCCGAAAAAATTTATAGAGCAAATCAATTATTAACCCTTTCTTTATTTGAAGACCCTTTCAAACTTGAAATCGTAGATCACATTGGAGCCTCAAAAAATTGATCTAAATTGTTCATTTACGCAATATTTAAAAAATATTTCGGTAGATGAATATTTTGAACGCATTGATGCTCTTACAAACAATTTGAATGTCATTTCCAAAAAAAAAAGAGAAAAGAACAGAAAAACAATTTGAATTAATGCTATATAAACACGAGTAGTTCATTGTTTTATTTATCTCCGATCAAAACTTCTATTCTTTAATTGGCAGTGTTTTTCACTATGATGTCTAGTAACTTCATCAATATTTTAGAAATCCTGATGAGACTCGCGAACTCGAGTTTGGAGGTATTTTGAGAGATGGAAAGTATAGAGGTGGTTGGTAATGTTTGGGCTCACTCTAAGCCCGCAATGACAATTAGTTTAATCATTCATTTTAAAGCCTACATACAAACTTATTCTGCAAATTGGTATAACTATGAATAATTTCCATCACTTTCTCTAAAAAGGATGAATATAGAGTTTTGAGCATTAATGGTTGATTGTTCACACAAAATTCAACCCATGATTTGCTCAAGACACTATTGATAATGTTCAACTTAAGAAAGAAAAGCAGGAAGCTTCTCAATGAAATTAGACCTTGGAAAAGCCTCTAGTGTGGTGTTTCATAAGGGATGTTGTTTTAATTTTCCTATGTTTTGGATGGCTTGATTATGTGATGCAGGGCAGCCTCCTTTTACGAAATTATTTGCAAGATAAATACGAACAATGTTTGAGCCAGAGGTACTCCATCTTTGAACAAACGATATTGAGTAAAAACTCGTTTTCTTATATTCATAAACAACCAAATTCTGCCAATAGGCTTACAACGATACTTATAGTACTCAGAAACCCTAATCCAACTAGGAAACAAATAACAAAAATATTTGACTTGCCAATCAAGCCGAAATCAAATAAATTACGAAAATTACCAAAAGTAGAAATCGAAAATAAATGGCAGAATTGAAAATTAGAAAGAAACATAAGGTTGCCTAAACAGACGGCAACAAAAACGAAGTTTCCTACTAAAAGTTATTAGAAAATCCATTATTTCCTAAAACGGCAAAATTGCCCGTTTGAGGGCCCAGATAACGTCGAACGGCCAAAATCTATCATTGATCATCGCCGAAACGGCGATGAGAAATGTGCAGAAGCCCGTTTCACTTCCAAATGCGGACTCTAGCCCATTTCTCCAATGTTGGACCCGCGTGACTTAATTGTGCCACTTGGGCCGTGTGCGGTCCAACCGCTCAAGGAACGTGGACGCGACCCACTCTACATCATTATGTCTTGCGTATCTACCCCAATCAATTGGGATTCTTTGAGTTCCAAATTGAGAAAAACATAAAAACAGAAAATTCGTGCCGTGAGTTATCATTATGGACCAACCAAGAGCAAGTTATTTTTTCGTATCTTCGAGGTCATTGGCAACATTCTTATCGAAGCTGATTTTGACGAGGTAGACATTAACACCAACTAGTGCCCCAAGTATCAGACACTTAAACCAGTTCCACGACTTGTCTCCCTCTTTGGGCTCGTGGAGGCAGTTGGATGCCGGCAAAGAGAACAAAGAAATGATAGGGCAGTCAAAAAATTGACCCCCCAGTCCTTGTCATCTTGGAGCACATTGTCATCCTTCTTAGCAAAAAAAACTAAGAAAGCACCCCCATTGAGAGCTGGAATGTGAACGAACATCCAAGGTCCCACTAGCTGCAAGGAAAACAAAAATCTATCAGGTGTGCAATCTACTAGCGTAGAAGCAGTTGTAGAAATGTAAAACCGAAGGTAGAGAAATACAAGGCAAGGATGGCCTCGACTTTTATGGGGCCCGTAGGAGAACAGAAAGAAAGCCTTACAAAATAAATCACCTTTTCCAATTTCCATTCATAATGCGCTGAAGTGTTTTTAGCTCCTCATCCATCAGCTTCTGCCTTTGATTGATTGACCTTCATTTCTTAGTGCAATGCCAGAGCCTAGTATCTAAAGCATGATGGGACAAAAAATCATACGATCAATCATTTCGTCAACCATTGATGGTAGATTCATCACCCCTTCATACTAGAAGAAAAATATGCCTAAAGAAGTTTAAACGCCAGTACCAACTACTAGCGCTTTGGCTACAAAATAGAAGAGATTGAGAGCCACAGGTTATGGGAGTTTGGGATTATGGTTTGCAACACCAGAATCAACTGCAAGGTAGGATTTATAGTCGTCACTGACTAAAGAATAAGAGAGAGAGAGAGAGAGAGAGAGAGAGAGAGAGAGAGAGAGAGAGAGAGAATTGTGATGTAGCTTGTTCAAGGTCATACTATGAAGTCAAGGTGACACATCAATTTTTGGTCCTATTCCATAGGGAAGAATTTTTCTTCGGGAAATTTTTTCACTATCTCGGAAATTAGGGACCAGATTAGAGCCTTAGTTTCATTTGGAGACCCCTTCACAAGATTTTGTGGATCACATTACAGTCTCTAATATAAAATTGTTCATTTAAAAAATTAAAAAATTATTTTGATGGAGAATAACATTAAGGGACGTACATATTTACCGTCTAACAAAATCCCGAGACCATGTCCGAGATTAGCAACCTCAAAAGGAGTGAGTGGTGGAATTAGTCAATGTTCACTCCAATGAGGATTTATACACGAAAGCTTGCGTGGGGTACTGAGCTGTTCCAAGGGGAACAAACAAAACTTGGTAAAGCAACAGACTCCTAAAGACTAGACTAGGACGAACAAAGACTAATTCAAATTATAAAATAAAACTAAAGTCCTTCCTACCAAGCTCCCCTATAGAGTTCACCAAAAACTATTTGAACTACACTTCGATACTGGAGAACACAGCAAAACGAGCATGGATTGTTTATGGTAAGTAGGCACAAAGAGCATACCTATTTTCAAGCTATATCACTACAAGACTAAAGTCCTTTGGAGTCCAAAGCATTTGCGTTGGGGTAAATTCGGTGGCGAAAAGCTCTTAATTTCGACTGGAACGGCATCAGTTGCAAAGGAAATATTATTTGCCTTAGCTTTCAATCCCGACACGAATGTGTTGTGGAAAAAAATGGAATTAGGGATCGCATCAAGGCTATTTGTGTCTGCTCATGTCCAGTGGCAAACAAAATGGACGAATTCTACTCGCAACCCGTTGTCTGCTAAACACAACGCACTACAATTAACCAATTTGAGGACAAGAATACTCTTGCTTATATTGATTAAAATGTCCCCTTAGTTTTTCTTCATACATCCCCACAATCTACAACCCCACAATACTACATCTAACTACAACCCCTATCCCTACAACCCACCCACCCATCCCCATACATATCCCTTCCCCTCGTCTCCCTAGTACTGGATACCGCAAACACCATCGTCTACCTCCCCATTGTCTCCCTCGTTCGACCTCTCCACTATTCTCCTTCCTCAAACCCTAAACTACAATCACTCCCATCCCCATTCCTCACCTCTCCCTTGATGGAAAATCAAATGGAGCAATCGATGGAAGGTTCTTCCCCTTACATTGAGATTTTAAACTTTGACCCCTAATCTCATTTATGGAAATAGTAGACACCAATGGGGCTCCAAATTTTGATTTCAAGCACCATAGAGATCGACAAGGAAGCTCATGTGGCGGAAATGGTGCTTTGGGAGGCAGAAAGAAACACCAGATGGCAACTTTTTACTTTTCTCGTCCGTGGTTCGAATATCCAATGTTGAATTTGTACAATTTTTTCGGATTTGATCAAGTGTTTTGGATCTATTGAAAATCACGCATTTAAAGATAATAATGTTCCGATGAGGCACCTGACGATATTCAATCGAGCTAATTTTTGGCACAAATGTAGTATTCGACGAGCTCTATGCGGTGAATGTCTCCCGATCGTCGGACTAACACCGGCACGGTGGCATCAGCCCTCGCACAACATACGGCTGTGCATCACCCAACCCAAGTCCCATCAAGTTGGGGAGAAGGAGGGGACGCCAACCAAAGTTGAAAAAATTAAAACACTCAATGGGACAAAGCCCAAAATACCTAGTGGGCCAAGCCCAAACACCTGATGGCCTAGCCTGAAAAAGGCATACCAAATATTACAATGAAGAACAAACAAGAAACCCAGATACACCAATCAGCCCAAAACACCTAAACAAACACTCAAACTAAAACCGATCAAAGCACATCGCACCACCGACAACCACGCTAGATAACCTGGACCGCCACCAAATACAACACCCATCAACCAAGGCCAAGAATTGAGAACCCACAGACAAACAGAGACGAGTACACATGCCGTTGTGAGCCCCTCAGCATTTTTGGACCCTTGGATCGACCGCCAAGGAGCCGCCATTCCAGTCCTTACAAATAGTGAGGGATAACAACAACAGGGCTTCATCTGCCACCGTATGCCTCCATCAGAGGTCACCCATGAAGCACCAGTCCAAGCCCACCAAAGGTCTGCACTAGACCTCCCCTTGCCATTAGGCCTAACCAAAATCCCTTAAGGGTGAAACACAGTGGGAGGTCACACAGTCTCACCCCACCATTATATGCCAAAAACAAACCTCGCCATTAGGCCCAACCGGATCTGTGTTCTAGATATTCTGGGGTCAAATTAGGGCGACAAATCTACCAACATGTTCGAAAGATTTTTAGAAAACCGGTTTCCAACTTTAAGTACTGGTGGACCCACTATGGCAAACTGCCATTTCTCTCCCCACCTAATTTTTAGAAGTTAAACTCTATTGCATATCTTGTGCGAGACGGGTCCGTGGGGTCCACTTCAAAGACCCACACAAATAATCCAAGCCGTCTGTTAGTTTTAAAATTATTTTTTGAGTCATCCAGAAAAAAATAGGTCAATCATATAACTTTAAGTACTTGATCAAGTTGTCTAACTTTCTTTCAAACTTTAGTCAAAATTCAAGATCCTAAATTGTGAATCGCAATTAGATGACGGATCAACCACTTATAATTTTTCGAATGAGCTAATTTTTTTGGAGTGACTCAAAAAATTAATTTTAGAACTAACGGACGGCTTGGATCATTGTGGGTCTTTGAAGTGGACTCCACAGACCCGTCTCGCACAAGATATGCAGTAGAGTATCACTTCTAGAAATTAGGAGGGGAGAGAAATGGCAGTCTACGATGTGGGTCCACCAGTACTTAAAGTTGGAAACCGGTTTCCAAAACTCTTCCGAACATGGCGTACGTTCTTCTTGTGCTGTTTGGACACAAGCATGCTGCCGATCGGTCGCGAGGTGGTGTACTGCGGTGGCGATAGGCAAAGGGGTGTCAAGCGATGGGTGTGGATGGGTCTGTTTTGACGTTGGTGACTTGGGGTGGTTTGGCTCTTTTGTTCCAGCAAATAAGTCACCAGATCCGTGGCAGTACTTCCAATGACCATGTTGGGTGACCAAAATTTTTTTAGTTCTTTAGTTTTGTTGTGTTTGTGTGGCCCGCCTTCGTGGAGTGTTTATCCCTCTCCTGTGTGGGAGATTTTTTTTCCTTCATTTCATCTGTGGCCTTTCATGACATGCTATCACCCATTTTTCCTGAATTAATTCCAATTTCGTTAAAATTGTTGTAAAACAATCCTTGCAAAATGATATATTGTTGTAACACCTATGCTACGCAGTACTTTTTAACTCCAAGAATAGTACAAATTTATTTTTGAGTGTACAACACGATTAGTAACAAACCAATTGATAAGGGTGAAATTAGGGCCGAACCATGTAAATCTTCAATTCATTTAGAACCCAAACAAAGATTGGACCGTTTATATGCGCAGTTAAGTTTGATTTGAAATATTGACCGTCCGTTTTTTTAAGGATGGCAACAGATAGAGTATGGATCGGGGACCCTATTCTACCTCTGATCTGTAATTGGGAATTTCATCCTCATCCCCACCTCCATACCCAAAAGAGATAGTGGACAATCAACCATACCCATCTCCCATTGGAGATCGGGTATATTCGGATAAATCCTTATCCAAACTTGTTGAAAAAGAGAAACCCGATAAGATCTAATTTATGTGTCCTATAATAACAAAAATAACCATTTAAAACAAAATAGAATAGAATGTTACAAAGAAATAATAGTCTACCAAGATATATAAAATTTTAACAACTACCATCATTAAACTTTTTTTTAAGACTTAGCATATATAGTTTTAATTCGGAACAATATACACAAATTATACAGATATGCATACTTATATATACACACATGCATAAACATTTATATACTATTATATGCCTACATATATACATTCATAAAATATATATATATAGAGTTTCCTTCACCTCCAAACTCCCGGAAAATTGAAAAATCCGGACCTCTCACGTGAGCCGTTGGATTTGATCCAACGGCTGAGGGAAGGAACGGGTAAAATAACAACTCGCGGGTCAATGGTTCCGGGTTAAATGTTATCGGGTCACTTAACCGGGTCACTATAATTAGGTCGACCCACTCATTTCCCCCACATTTCACGTTTTACAGAGAGAGGAGAGAGCAAGGCGATTTGCGATCTCCCACCTTCGACGAAGAAGAAGACAGATCAAACCCTAGTTCGAGCAACAAGAACCCATCGATCAAGGTCCTTCTCTCTCTCCCTCCATCCTACTATCTCTCTGCGTTGTTTTTTTTTTGTGGAAAACCCTAACCCTAACTTTTCAAATCTGTGCAGGTCGAACGGCGAAGACGAACGACGAAGCACGAAGTCGTACCAGCTCTCTCCCTCTCTCGTACCAGGTCTCTCTCTCTCTCTCTCACACACTCTCTCTCGATTTGCATCTCTGTTCTGCTCTGTGTTGCTTGGGTAAACCGAAACCCTAACTTTTCAAATGATGTTCATTTAGGGTTTCAATATTGTGCTTCCAGATCTCTCTCTCTCTCTCTCTCTCTCTCTCTCTCTCTCTCTCTCTCTCTCTCTCTCTCTCTCTCTGTGTGTGTGTACAGCCCATTTGGAAATAATTTGTATGTGATTCCCCACACTGTATTTGTACAGGGTGCATTTGAAAAATATTCGAACCTTATTTACGAGATGGGTGCAATCCGTTTAAAGCTGTAGACAATCTGTTTCATTGTAAAGCTGATAGAAGTCTCTATGACATGATTGCTTCTATAAATTGGAATCCTTGTGAACCAGCTTTTTAATTGGTAATGTTTTCTGTATGAAAAGCAAAATGCAAAGAAACTGAAGTCATTCTTCTATCTTTGGTGTAGCCTGGCCTTTCAATGATTTATGAGATTTCAAATTGGCTTTTTAAACCCAGACATGGTATTTTTTCTTTGTTGAAGAATAAGCATGTTCACTTGGCTCACTGTCCCCATTTTGTTTCTTTTATCCTTTGCTGCATATTTGTTTCTACAGTTTTGTTACCTTATCTTTGTTTGGCAAGAATAGATACTCCTCGAGAAATGGGAAATGGGAAATGGGACATTGACATTTTGTTACCTTATGCAGTTGGACATTGACATTTTGTTACCAATTGGATTTGGACATTGACATTTTGTTTTATGCTGTTGTACTTAAGTGGAGGTTGAGTAATTTTAAAGTCTATTATTGATGTTCAAATTCATAGCTCCAAACATAGTTTTGATGTTGAATATTACTACCTGTGATTGAGTGGTTCCTAACTCAGTGTTTATATTTTGTCCATGTGTAATCTTATTTAGAGATTCTTTTTTATTTTTTTTTCTAGAATGGATTCTTTCGAAGATACAGAAATATGCTCACCATCACCATGTCCACCACCACTATGTCAATCATCTGCAAGTTCTTGTCAACAAGTTTACACTCCTCAAGTTAGAAATGACTTGATTCCCAAAATTGGGCAACATTTTCACACATTAGAAGAGGTTCAGACCTTCTACAACAATTACGCTAGAGAATCTGGATTTGGTACGAGAATTAACTCTAGCAAAAAGAATAGGAACAATGTTGTCATTAGGAAGGAGTATTGTTGTTACAAAGAAGGGGTGAGAAAACCTAAGGCAAACAATACTGAACCTAGTACCCGGAGACGAGGGCTTGTTAGAGAGGGTTGTGGGGCAAAACTATCAGTGGTGAAAGACAAAGAGGGTGCGGGGTTTGTTGTCTCCCAATTTTTCGAGGGTCATAACCACCCTCTTACAACGCCAAGGAGGGTGCATTTGTTGCATTCTCACCGGGAAGTGTCCAATGCCAAAAAGGCTTTAACACAACAATTGTCCGCTGCAAATGTGCCAACATGCCAACAAATGGGTATTTTGGCGGTACAATCCGGGGGTATTGAAAATGTTGGATGTTCACAACAAGACCTTTATAACGCTGAAAGGGATAGGAGGAAAGCGTTATTGGGACAAGACGCCAACATGTTGTTAGAGTATTTTAAGGTTGAACAAAAAAATAATCCGGCTTTTACATATGCGATTAAGGAGGATGATGAGGGGAAATTGAGTCACTGTTTTTGGGCCGATGCCACCGCTAGGAAGTCGTACCAGTATTTTGGGGACGTGGTGGTGTTTGATACCACTTACAAGACAAACCGATATCAAATGATGTTCGCACCTTTGTTAGGAGTTAATCACCACTACTTCCTTTGAGTGGCTTTTCCAGCAATGGTTAAATTCAATGCCAGCAGGCCCTCTCAAAATGATCATTACCGATCAAGATCCTGCAATGACAAAGGCAATTGCTAGTACTCTTCCAAACACTCATCATAGGTATTGCCTATGGCACATTGTCAACAAATTTTCAGAAAAAATAGGTGCAATAAGTTATAAAGAACATTATGATGAGTTCAAAAGTTGCATATGGAAATCCGAAACCCCACAAGAGTTTGAAGCAAGATGGGTAAAAGTAGTGGAGAAAGCTAATTTGACTTCCAATGAATGGTTAAAAGGCATGTACAAAATCCGTGAGAGATGGGTTCCGGCTTACATGAACCATATGTTCTCTGCCCACATGACTAGCAGCCAAAGGGCTGAAATTTCACATGCTTTCTTCAAAAGGTATCTATCAATACATAATTCGTTGTGGGATTTTGTCACGCGGTTTGAAAGGGCACTTGCAACTTTACGTCATAATGAATTTGATTTTGATCACAAAGACATCAATGAGAAGCCAGTCTTGAAAACCTTGTGGGGCATGGAGGAGACAATGAGTCAAATTTATACACGAAAAATGTTTTACAAGTTTCAAGACGAAATCCATCAACTCTTGGCATATGAGGTAACTTTAACATTTGAGGATGAACATCGATGCTTGTACAATGTTAAGAGGGATGTAGAGAATGCTCCAAAGGGTCGCGAGGTGTCGGTAGACAAGTCGTCAAACTACATTACGTGCAGTTGTAGGATGTTTGAAACTGACGGGATTGCATGTCGGCACATGTTGGCGTACTTCAATTTCATGCATATTAGAAAACTACCAGACATTTACATCTTAAGGAGGTGGACGAAATCTGCAAAAGCTGGTAGAGTTAGAGAAGACGCGGGTGGGGGGAGTAAAGAAATTTGTGACACTTCAGTGTTAATGAGGCGAAGTAAGCTTTTTCTTCGTTCTTCTAATGTAATTGATGATGCCGTATTAACTGAAGAGGGAACTGAAATTTACAATGAAGCTTTGGACTGTGCTGAGAAGAAGCTTGCAGCCCTGAAGATAAGTAGGGGGGAAGATACCGAACAAAGTGGTATTCAAGTGGTTATGCCTCTTGTAAGTGAACCTTCTACTTTGCAAGAACCAAATGTTGCTAAGGCAAAGGGTAGCGGTAAAAGACTAAAGGGAGGAAAAGAGAAGAGTGTCACCAAAAAGAAGAGGCGTTGTAATGGTTGCGGAGAAGTAGGAGTTTCGCATGATAAACGAAATTGTCCCAAACTTCTAGCCATGTAAGTGTATCCATGTAAATATGTGCATTTACATTAATTGTTCAAATGTTAATTGTACTAATTTTTGTTCCCATAGGTCTTCACAAGGTGTTTGCTTGAATGACGAGGAAGAGGATGATGAAGACGAAAGCATGGATTATGACGATGATTGTAAGTGTGCAAGGGCTGAAATTTAAATTAAGTTGTTCCTTGTTTAATTGTTTTCTGAATACTCACTGGATTGTTGAATAGTCACTGGATTTGGTTGATTTTGCAAATTTGTTTTCTAGAATGGTAATGATCACTGGATGGTTGGACACTGGATTGCTGCTGTATTTGATTCTGGAATGGTAATGAACACTAGACACTGGATTGCTGCTGTATTTCATTATGCTCACTGGATGCTCATTATGCTCAAACAAGTGCTCACTGGATGCTGGATGCTCATTATGCTCAAACAAGTGCTCACTGGATGCTCATTAGTCACTGGAATTCACTCACTACTGCATTTAGTCACTCGAATTTGAACAATTCTGTTGAAACAATATGTATTTTTTAGTTTGAATGTGTTTTTATTAGTGCTATGACTTGGATTTGCTCACTGTTTTGTAGTGGATTTGCTCACTGGAATAGTCACTGGAAATAGTTCATGGTTTTGCTCACTGATTTGCTCACTGGAATAGTCACTGGAATTTATTGGATTTGCTCGCTGTGTTTAGTGGAATTGGCCACTAGAATTTAGTGGATTTGGTCACTGTTTGAAGTCGATTTGGTCACTGGAATTGATATGGTTAATTGTAATCTCAGCATTAGGAAATATTTCTTGGTTTGGTGAACTAATTCATAAGCTGTATGAAGCTCATTTTGGGGGATATACAAGTTCAGAGAGAGTGCACCCCTCAAAAATGCATTCAAAATTTCAAATACCATATCTCTGAACACTACGTTCATAGTCCAGAAAGAGGTGAATTTTGGCTTAGAGCCTTTCTTCTTCTTGATATTGCCAAGGAAACTGGAGACCAATGAACCGTTGTAAGCAGAACCCAAGTCATGGTACCAGTGATGGTACCAAACGGAAATTATTTACATTTTCAAAAATGGATTTGCTGGAATTAAGGTGTCTAAATGACACCAAGTCACACAAAATCATGAACTTTGCAAATCATGGTGCCAAATCATGGATTCCCCTACCTCATATTACTAGGGAAAAACCAATTTACATAACATGTTCTTCCGTTAGAGTATTTACATAACTTCATAATTAGCAGTTACTTGTCCATCTAAACATAACTTCATAACAACACAACTAATGATCTTCCTCAAAACAAAGCTAACGCAACAACCAACAACAAAGCTAACGACAGTCCATCTAAACATAACTTCAAAATAACTCATGGCAGATAGTTGCCATGTCCTACAATTAAAGTTTTTCTTGTTAACCACAAGAACATGCATACACAAAGAAGAATGAAGCACTTCCATTTGTAGGAGACTAGTACACCTTCTACTACCATCAACTTCTTCTTGAGCTTCTTGTTCTCTTTGGCTAATTCCTCGACAACATTTTCCAAAGCATCAATTTTGGACTCCAATTCTCTCACTTTAGGTCCGGGTCAATCCAATAAAAGTATTCACATTTTTTTTTCCCTTTCTGCCAAATTAACAAGTAAATTTTGTTAGGGGTTAAAGCATTTTTTTCAGTGGTAAATAGCATTCATATTTACAAAGATAATTTATTACCTCATAATTGCCACATCCTAAGAATCTCCTGCTTGGATTTTCTTTCGTGTTTGACTTCCTCATCGGGGACGGCTTCCCACAATGGCAAGTAGGGTATTCAATCTGGAAGGTTGAAGAGGCAGACGAGGAGGAGGATGGTGGCATGGCTAATAAACAACTTCAAATAAGTTAGACAGTCACAGTGAATAGATTTAGATGAAAAGTACAACTACAAGACACAAACTTAGTTGAAAATGAATAGACTTAGATCAATAGTGTTGCTGCAACACTAGGACTAGGGCATCACCAAGCTAGCACTCTGGTCCCCCAAGGCATTGACAAACAAAAATGGAGTAATGCATGCATCCAAGTTTAAAATCCATTGAACTGGTAATTCTTTAGTTATATCGATCCCATCGTCCGCAAGCGAGAGTCTACTTAAAAAAAACAAAGTCTTAACTACTTACAAAATTTGATAGTACTTACAAAATTTGATTCAACTACTTACAAAATTTGATAGTACCTAAAAAGTTTTGAGACTAAAATCCCATCATCAACGCAAGCCTTGGCAATTATAGTACCTAACATTACAGTAGATTACATCAGGAGAAACATTATTGCAATAGATTAATTAGATCAATTTGATAGCAACCTAACGAGTTTGGTCTCGTCGTAGTCGGTAGGAGAAAGCAATAAGCCCACGCTTGTTTGAATTCCACGTAGGTTAAACATTCCAAACTAGGGGTGTACATGGTCCGGTTTGGACCGGTTTTGTAGAAATCCGGAAACCGAACCATATCTAACGGTTCCAAAGAATTAAAAACCATAACCAAACCGTTACACATATAGAACCAAACCACACCAAACCGTTAGACTGGTCCGGTTTGGTTCGGTTTCTGGTTCTAAACCATGTTAGCATTCAAAATTTGCCAAAAAAAAAATTGTCCACAAAATTTTTGCAAATCCTTCGTAAAACTACTACCATTATACCAACGCACAAATAGATTAAAGAGTCCATCAAAAACTAAAGCAACTATTAAAATATCATTATTAATATAGATGGCAGATGCAACATTAAAACTTAAAACTAACAAAATTATCAAGTATGTGTTGGTATATAGGAGTGTATATATTATATTATATCGTAAAATGGACCGGTTCGGTTCAAACCACGGTTCCTAATTTTGAAACCAGGGACCGAACCAAAATATCCGGTTCTCATTTTTTTAGAACCAAAACCAATCCATTAAACCATAGAACCAATCCAAGTAGACCGGTTTGGTTTGGTCGGTCCGGTTTCACGGTTTATTCGGTTTTCTTGTACACCCCTATTCCAAACATTGGGGCTACTAAAAAGTCTGTCAGGTCGGTAACTTTACGACATTAAATTAGTCGAGCTACGCGCTAAATGACCCGACATCGGATAATAATAAAAGAACCAATTTGATATATAGCACTGTCCATATCCATGTATAGAGGCATATTTTTCCCTACTCTTTGTGGTCCAAGTTCTGGACTACTCTTTGTCTCTTTCCATTTTTGGATAGAACACTACCAATTTGTTTCTATCCAGTTCCAAAGGCCAAGAATCAGGAATCAAGTGAATCCATGAAAACCCATCTTCTAAAAAGGTTCGAATATTATTCAAAATTTCAAGTACAAATACAGTGTGGGCAATCACATACAAATTTTTTTCAAAATTTTGAAATTTTTTTTCCAAAATTTTATTTAAAAATTTCGTACACCCAGGTTTAAACGGGCTGTACACACACACACACACACACACAGAGAGAGAGAGAGAGAGAGAGAGAGAGAGATCTGGAAGCACAATATTGAAACCCTAAATGAACATCATTTGAAAAGTTAGGGTTTCGGTTTACCCAAGCAACACAGAGCAGAACAGAGATGCAAATCGAGAGAGAGTGTGAGAGAGAGAGAGAGAGAGACCTGGTACGAGAGAGGGAGAGAGCTGGTACGACTTCGTGCTTCGTCGTTCGTCTTCGCCGTTCGACCTGCACAGATTTGAAAAGTTAGGGTTAGGGTTTTCCACAAAAAAAAAACAACGCAGAGAGATAGTAGGATGGAGGGAGAGAGAGAAGGACCTTGATCGATGGGTTCTTGTTGCTCGAACTAGGGTTTGATCTGTCTTCTTCTTCGTCGAAGGTGGGAGATCGCAAATCGTCTTGCTCTCTCCTCTCTCTGTAAAACGTGAAATGTGGGGGAAATGAGTGGGTCGACCTAATTATAGTGACCCGGTTAAGTGACCCGATAACATTTAACCCGGAACCATTGACCCGCGAGTTGTTATTTTACCCGTTCCTTCCCTCAGCCGTTGGATCAAATCCAACGGCTCACGTGAGAGGTCCGGATTTTTCAATTTTCCGGGAGTTTGGAGGTGAAGGAAACTCTATATATATATATATATATATATATATACACACACACACACTTGGAAACGGGGGCGGGTACGGATATTTGGAGGTGAGTATCACAAAATTATACCTGCCCCGTTTTCAACTAGGGATTCTTCAAGCTCTACCGTACCCGCTCAAATTGGATGAAAGATAGAATAATATCCGCCTCCAAATAGGCGGAGCGGGACGGGTATCCATCGGGTTTGGGAGAATTGTCATCCCTACTTTTTTTATCTTGCAAAAAGCAATTAGTTCATATGCTCCAATTTTGTCCAATCAAACTGTTTTAATTCCTTCACTTATGATCTTTTCCACGATGGACCATTTGAGGATCCAAGGAAGACGAACTTGACCACATGAATTTTTTTTCTCATCAGCAAAAAAGATTTCATTAATCTTTGAAAAATAATCAAACTGATCTCGGGAACACTGGCATAAAGTCATCCGAGAAGAAAACCTAAGGGTCGGCAAGAAGCCAATCAAAACACGACAAACAAAACGCTTAAAACAACTGAACCAACTACAATTAATCGAAACAAGAAAAACCAAACAACGGACAAGCCGAACCCCAAAAGAACAATTCTAAAGAAAAAGCCGAATACCGAGACAAACAAACCAAAACCGTTGTTACATTATCCATTTGAACCAATCCCCCCTCATCTCAACGAAATTAAAAGTATGCAGCAAGATATAGAAAGACAAGAGTCCCCCAGCTTCGGTAACACACTTCCCAGCCATGCAACTCAGCCCACACAGCATTCGTCCTATCGCAATTCCAAATGCAAGCCTCACCAAGGAGATCAATATGCCAACTTTTACCGCCCCCAGGCCAATGGTAACCGGGTCCCACGCAACACCAAGGCTGAAATAGACCAGGAACAACACCACCACCGTTGCGGGATTTCGACGAAATCCTTTTTCCGCTTCAGCCCATGGAAAGAAAGACCAGAGGCTGACGAGCAATGAAGAGACCCAGAGGTATACGTTCGTCAAGCAAGCCGTTAGGTACAAACTAGGATCAGCCGGCACGCTCCTGGTGAAACGGAAATAGAAGAGAATTAGATGGAGAGAGGCTGGTGCTGTGGCTGCTGCCGCAACAAAGAGCAAGGTGAACTTTCCATGCCGGGCCATGGCAGCCCTACACCATTCCGTTACGATTATCTCTCTGACTTTGGGCTTCACGCCGTTAGCTTCGTCATTGTCTTCACGATTATCTCCCTTCTGGTCCTCAACATCGGGACCGTATAGGATTGGGCGGCAGAGATCTTCGGTCGTCATCAAAGAACTTTTAGAAATTGATTTGAGGGAGAGAAGTGAGCAATATATATAGAGAGAGCTTTCAATTGTGGGGCTTATGTGAAGGAGAAATAAGAGGAGGAAGATAAGGTCAAATACCAAACGATACTATAAAAGTGGCAAAGCAAATCCTTTTCCTTCGAACTCTGTGGCGAAAGTAGCGTAGCATAATTCTAGTAAAATCAAAGACTAGCTGTCAAATAACAAACAACCATCCATCCGTGGATAAACCAGCAAAATAAAAAGCACTTGACTTACTGTTTTCTTTCCAAAATGCTACGAACACAAATGAAATTGCATATATACAATTTACAAAGTGTGCAAAACCTTCTAATGTGTGTAGCTCCATATATACTCTGTGAGACTTAATCGAATGGCTAATATTTGCCCGCCAATTAGTCCCTAAACAATTGGGTAATTGGCCAAAATTTAGTTGGAGGCAAAATTTTCGAGAGAATTTAAAAATTTCCTCCTACATTTGCGGGAAATTTAAAAACTCTAGATACTTAAAATATGACCCTTAAATGACTCCCTATTTGAATTTTCAAAATAATGAAGGGTATTCTTTTCTTCTTTTAACTAAATGTACATCGCGTTGCGTGGGATCCACCTTGAGATTCTACACAAATAATTAGAGCCGCTCAATTTGTTTAAATTATTTTTTAAAGCGTTACTGTGAAAATTCACCTTAGTCGGATATCAGTAAGGGCGTTATCAAGTCCTTACCGATATCCAATTTCTTAGTGAATTAACGTTAGTGAGTGTATAAACTTCTAAAAAAATTGCCATGTACATGTATTTTGGAGAAATAGAGAAGTACGCTTTAAAATAAAATAAAACATAGTTATTGTTGTTTGAAACATTGTTTTTTGGTTTTAGGACTTTTTTCTTTAGATTGCAGCAAAGAACAAGGTTTTGAGTACCGAACCGACTTAAGTACCAATTTTTCTACCGGAATGAGATATACCAGTACTTCATTCTAGTACAAACTAATGTAATCCAAATTATCTAAAAGATAGATGGTTCTGATAGCAATAAAAGAAGTCAAGTGGGGCACGGGTTGTGCAATCTAAGACTTTAAGGATAACGCATTAGTGTCCTTCCGATCATGTGGTTATCAATATTCGATGATTTTCAGTTTTAGTGAAACTGATAGAATAAATAAAATGTGAAATCTTAACGGTTTAGATCAACCATTAGAAAAATAGACTCAGTAATGACTTTTAGAATTTATACGTTCAACTTACTTGATAATAAACTAAGTCGTGTGTTGTAGTTGAATGTCCAGTAGTCACACGACTGCAACACAATCATGACGATCCAAATCATTGATTTCGTTGTGCTTAGTGATTAAGTCATTCACGTAAACTATTAAGCTGAGCATGTTTAGAAATCCCTTTCATCGAAACGCAAACTCATTAGGAAAATGATATTTTGTCCGATCAAGTTTAAGCTACACGACTGT
>CM037158.1:38175768-38180768 GCA_020921065.1 Vaccinium darrowii
TCCAAGTTTTGTAATTTCCTTCCTAATTTTCCTTCGAATTAATAAACTACCACATTTCATTTTAAAACGAGTTTAATTATTTCTACACCCCTCAGTGGTAACGGCAAATAAAAAGTAGAGGTAGCGACAAATAAAAAGTCCAAATATAAGATGAGAAAGTAGGGGAGATTTATACATCAAGCTACCAGACAACCATGGTTGAGTTACACAGTACATTTGCCATCCCTTTAAAGAAAAGGATGCAAATGTATACAAAGTTACATAAACTTGCAGAATTATCTATGCCTTTCAAAACGATTGAATGATTGAATTTTCATTGCGGGCAATAATTTTTTTGGGAGTAACTCACCTCCATACTTCCACATCTCAAAATTCCTCCAAATTTGAGCTTGCAAGTTTCGCCTGGGTTCAAAAATAGTGATTGCAACCGCACAAATCATACAGACAAAACACTCCTAACAAATACTTCTTCGTCCCAACTTTTTGGTCATGTTTGGATTTCGATGCAATTTTTAAACTCATCATATCTTTTAATTTATAATTTTTCCAGAGATTTTAAAAATTTTGTATAGTAGAACCAATTGAGATATATCAAATAAGATCTATATTGGACATAAAATACATTATAGATTGAAAGATGTGAAAAGTTTAACAATTACATCGAAATTCGAACAAGACCAACAAGTTTTGATTGGATATGACTTAAAAAACGAAGTACTCATGTTTTGTTTGATGGTTGAAGACACCTCAATTTTAATTATTTGTAATTGCTAAGCTAGAGCCTGGTTATGTCCCCCGTGATGAAAATGCTAACGACGCCAAGATGAGATCTTTTTATTGATGAATGCTTCAATAAATCCTAACAAAAAAATCCATTAAGCTCATCCCAACTTTGCCAAGTCCAAAAATCCCTTTTGAAACACAAATAAACCCAATAAATATTTCCAATACCAATATACAAACCAAAGCCCACAAAAAGGCTCGCAAGAAGCCCGACAATAACCCAAGTTCAAGCCCAAAACCAAAACTACCAATGCGAGCATTAAATGTAGCGGCCGCCATGTCTGACTCTAAGAACACTACCCATGTTTTTTTTGAACAACAAAAAACTTTATTAATCTCTGAGAATACAAAGATTAAAAGGGAAGCGAAGGGGCAAAACAACAATGCTAAGAGAGAACGCAGCTCTCTAGACAAGCCCACAACACAACCTAGAGCAAGAAAAGAGTTAGCAAGATGTCAACAAAAACAAAATAGAGAGTAGATCCCAGGACAACCCCTGGGAAATCACAAATCAAAAGATATATCTAGAACTCCACATCTGAAAGACAAACTCATAAATTGAGAAGATCCTTTCCGCATAGGACGATTTCACCCAAAACGCAGCTCTGATCTTCACAAGATCACCCATGTTTAACTTTGAGAACATGGTAGCCGCCATTGTTAAACATTTTAGCTGTTAAAAAATGTTGTCCCACATTGCTTGGGAGTGAATTGGGTGATCACTTAATATATGCTGGGACCTCTCCACTCATTGCCAATTGGTTTCGAGTTGGATATAAAGTTTTCACATAATATCAGAGCGGGACCCACTCCACCCCACATTTAAAAAAAAAAAAGCACAATCCACGCCCCACGATGACAGACCAGCAAAAAAAAAGCTCCACTCATTGCCAATTGGTTTTGAGTTGGATATAAAGCTCCACTCATTGCCAATTGGTTTTGAGTTGGATATAAAGTTTCCACATCAACCGCTGCCTTTTAACCAAAAAAACAAACATCAGTTGTTGCTGGTAAAGTTTGGGCTTGGCATGGTGCCTTAAATGACTTCCCATCAAATTTGGCTGGGAATTGGACACTGAAACCTTCTCCCATGCCGATATAAAGGACCCTAACTCCCTTTTTCTTAGCATTGTTCTCACTACAACCTAAACCTTGTTCTTGTGTTGTTCCTTTCAAACCCAAAATTCATTCCCCAAATTAGCCTACAAAAATCCCAAATATGTTAGTCCTAGTCCATTTTGTCATATTTTAAAGTAACCTGAAGTACTCTTGCCCTCAATCCAAGGTTTTGAAGCATAAATCACGGAAAAGTGTTTTTCACGGCGAAACCGAGTTATATATTATCTAAGTTTGTGTTTTGAGGGGAGTATCTGGGCCGTGTTCAAAAAAGTTATGCTCTTCTCCTAATTTACAATTTTGTTAATATTGCATCTCTTTATATAGCCTCATGGATGATGAATTTATTTCCTTGTTGTAATACCCCAGGTTTGGGTATAGATGGTGTTTAGTCCCACATTGGTTGTTTAGATGAGTTATCTTGGATATATAACAAACCATGTAGGCTACTACTAGTACCTTGAGCTTAAGTATTTTGGGCCATGTGGTGTGGCTTGTGGATCAAATCAGGGTACTGGGCCAGGGGTCTACATGGGGCGTTACACTTGTTCCCTATCTTAAAAATTATTTTCAAAGTCCTATAAATAATGAGTACAGACTTACCATTTTGGGTAGGCGGGATGGGTGCCTACAACCTTCCCATCCCGTAACATAACTCCCGAACCAAGATTATCTCTGAAAATGATATACCAGTTATCTAGAATGATCAATTATATGTTAAATTTGGTTACTTGGTTAGCCTTAAAATCAATTGGCGACTCTAACAAACGTGTGTTCTATAAAGTTCAAAATTCTTCTCAGAGGTCATTGGGGCCCACAACAGTAAACATGATTATAAACTTAAACTACCTATTTATTAATATACCGTTTTAATTTGTTTTTACGTATATCAATGTCCCAAAATAATTTTTTTTATTTTTTTTGCCAAAACAATTTTTAAATTTGTGAAATGAACATTTTTTTATCAATGTTGTGATCATTGTGATTTGCAAAATCAAGTTCAAAACGGTCTCCAAACAAATTTAGGGTCTTGAGGTGATTTGCTTCATAATTTTTTGGGCATAGAGGGCAACGAATTCATGCAGAAAAATTCTCTCTCATGGAATAGGACCTAACAATTAAACTAACAAAATAATGACTCCCTCTCCCTCTCCCTCTCTCTCTCTCTCTCTCTCTCTCTCTATTCATCCACAATTATAAATCTTACCAGCTGATTCTTATGTTCAAAGTTTCAAACCACAATCCAAACTCCAATGAAATGGGGCTGCGAGAGAGAGAGTCGTTTTATTTATCTCCAATGAAATGAGTAGTCCATTGTTTTATTTATCTCCGATCAAAACTACTATTTTTTAATTGGCAGAGTTTTTCACAATGACGTCTAGTAATTTTATCAGTATTTTAGAAATCCTGATGAGACTCGCAAACTTGAGTCTGGAGGGATTTTGAGAGATGGAAAGTATAGAGGTGGGCGGTAATTTTTGGGCTCACTCTAAGCCCGCTATGACAATTAATTTAATCACTCATTTTCAAGCCTACATAAAAACTTATTCTGCAAATTGGTATAACTATGAATAAATTCCATCACTTTCTCTAAATTTAGAGTTTTGAGCATTAAAGGTTGATTGTTCACACAAAATTCAACGAATGATTTGCTCAAGACACTATTGATAAAGTTCAACTTAAGAAAGGAAAGCACGCAACTTCTCGATGAAATTAGACCTTGGAAATGTTGGAAAAATGAAAGATTTGCTCGAATATTTAGGTGAGCTGAAATATGAGCAAAATTCATTTTAAAGATGAATGAGAATTGTCTCATTGTGGGAATGGAAATAAGCCAAAGGGACGTGCGTGCGCGTGCCGTCACTGAACAACTGAACAAGACCGTGGCCGGGGCCGGGACTCAGGATTTGTGGGCCCGCGGCCTGTAGTCCGAGGTCTGTGGCCTGTTGTCCGTCTAGGGTGGTTCGGGCGTTAAATGCTGGGTTAATACCCAGAGTAATGCCATGGTTAACTACTGATTTATGGGTGCATCAATTGCACCTTATTACCATCAGTTACTTGGATGGAAATTTCCATGTTTAATTCCCACGTTTTCCATCATTGCTGCAGTAATGGTGGTTTCAATTCTCCGAAAGTATTGATACAAGGTCCTCTGAATGTATAAATTGATGCTTCCTCTAATGATTTTGTAGACAACGAAAAACACACCGAAACACACCACAGCTACACAAAGATTATTTGTTGATTTTTAGTGGGAGAGAGAACAGGCACTTATTCGTTCGACAGGGTGATCCGGTAGGTGTTACCGTTGGTCATTTTAGCCGCTGTATCCTGGGAAGCAGACGCCGATCAAAACCCCAAACACCCTACGTGAGGCGGTGAATTTGCTTTAAGAAGACCGTGTGAAACACGGGCCCCGGCTTGGTTTTTTCTATCCTTTACATATTCGTTATTGTTGAATTTCAATTTTATGTAATTTCGTGTTCCTCATTTTCCAGAAATAAATTTGTCGATTATTGTTTTTTCCGGTACATGTTTTCCTACAATCTTAAAGCAAATTCACTTTTTGGGAAAAAATAGTTACGGAAACAGTTTCATGTCAATTGGCCTTTATTTCGGTTTGGAAATATAGGGATTTGGATTTTAAATAAAATAGTGAACAATCGGTCAGATTTTGTGGTAAAGGGTCTTGGATCAGTAGCACTTTGTTACTTTCTTACCTTATTATTAAGACTAACATTTTTTTTTTAGTTTTGATAATTGATAATACAGTGGGTTACGTGATCAAGTTTTGGGAAACACACAATCTGATTGGGTTTCTCTTTTCCTAAAGTTGAATAGTCAAACAAATTTGATTCATGGTTCAATACTCTACTAATCTTTTGCTTATCAATGGCGCATAAACCAGTGGACTTTGTGTTTGGATTAATTGTTTGATTTGATTTCGGTTTGGAAAAAAAAAATGTCCATTGACCTTGCGAGGTTTTTGTGTAATAACGTTTTTGTCTTTGCCGAAGGCGTGCAAGACAAACAACGTTTGTCGGATCTGGAGGCAGTCTCAAGAGATGCTTTTGATCTCAACCTCACAGCAATGGTTTCTG